>JADBJO010005209.1:77500-87500 GCA_016801955.1 Conus betulinus
AACTTATTCTGAACTTAAACAAAAAAAAACAAACAAAACAAAAACAAAAACAAACAAACAAAAAAAAAACCCGAAAGACACAGGTACGAGAAACAGAGAAATGTCTGATTGAAAATGTCACACACAGTTGATTTCACTAAGAGAGGGAGAAAAATGATTGGGTTTGCTCCGTTTATGAACAAGATGGAGAGTAGACAGGGAAGACATAACAAAATGCCATACGTATATCTGAAAAACGAAATCATATCCGTAATCATATTTTGAAGCAAAAAGGCTGCTCCAGTACAGGTTAATTTGTGTTTGTTCATTTCTCCAGTTGTTGTTGCTATGTAGATGTGTCCGGTACGGGGAATAAGGGCAAGCTTGAAACGATTTTTGGGATGTTTTCTTGTTAGATTTGTGTGCACTGTACTGTCATATCTGCCAGGCATTTGGTGTTGTACGTTGCATTCGTTTGGAATTATGGCGTGCATTTATTTCATCGTGGAAGCAACAGTTACCCCACGTGTTTGTTGTTTGCTGTTTTCTGCCTCGTTGGAGAGTTCCTTTCATTTCAATGACATCGCGGTTACCTGCACTTGCTGCTGGTCTTCTTTGTACTCGTCTGACTATATTCAAGATCGGAAAGGCCGTGCCAGTCTGGAATAAAAGTTGAGTAGTATTAGGTCATGCCTTTAGTTGTTGTTGCTGTGTAAGTGTGTCGAATACAGGGTATAAAGGCAAGCCTGCTTTTGTTGGGAGATGTTTCCTTGTTTGTTTCGTCGTATGCTATGTGCGGTCACATCTGCTGGGTGGTTTGGTGTTTTTTAAGCATCATATTTCATCACGGGAGCAAGGTTTACCCTACTTGTTGGTTACCTTATACTCGTGAACATTTGGTGATAATATTGTGGCTGTGTAAAAAAAAAAATAAATAAATAAAAAATTCAACACAACACACATCAATATAACAAATTCGAGAACAGCGCAACGTGATATAGCGCACAGCAACTCAAAGTATCCTAACACAACCCCAACTGTGGCTGAAATGGTTTTTTCTCATGCGGATCCTGCGCGCTGTCCTTGCTGATTTTGTGGCAGTGAAGACAGACTTTTCCTGTATTCAGTTTCAGCTAAAAAAAATATATATATGTATTTGTGTTGTGCGTATGAATCTATGTGGGCGCGCGCGCACACACACACACACACACACACACACACACACACACACGCGCGCGCGCGCGCGCGCGCGCACACACACACACACACACACACACACACACACACACACCACACACACACACACACACACACACACACACACACACACACACACACACACACACACACACACACATACACACACAAGCACGCACGCACGCACGCACGCACGCACTCACGCACGCACACACATGTATGCAAAACACAACATAACCCAATAACTTTATCTAATTCTAGCTAGATTCGTGTTTGAAATCTTTGGTGTTGTAGAATAATGGAACACTTGCACCGTGTGAAAAGGGATCAATGGTACGACCAATATGAGCCATTGAAAAAAAATAGCCGACCTGATCTGGAACATAGGTGAGCCTGTAGTGTGCATCTTTGGAATATTTGGAAACGTTATGATCATTCTGATCATGCTTTCGCCTTCCAGCATCCACCTCTAGTGTTTTCTTCCAAGTTCTGGCCTGCTCTGATCTGCTATTTTTGATTGTAGAGCCCCTGCACAGTTTGGTCCGCTTAAAATTCGATTTGCCAGCCTTTTACAGGCTCGGTTCATGGCAGTGTAAACTGTTCAGAGGGATGTATTTCACGACAAAGACTTTATCTCCATGGATGCTGGTGGCACTCACCATGCTGAGAGCAGCTTCTGTGGTATGGCCACTTCGTGTCAATGCTGTGTGGACGAAGAGAATGTCGAGAGCAACTGCTGGTATAGTGACTGTTTTAATCACTTTGATTAATAGCCACTTTCTCTATGGATTTGACATAGGATCTTGTTCTTGGGCATGCTGTGCTGATTCTGTATCAAAACCTATGATCATTTCTATCATATGATTTGGCCTTGGATAGACTTGGCTCAAAACTGTTTCGTACCTTTCATGTTGTTGGGGATCAGCAACAGTGTTCTTCTCTGGACACTTTTCAGATCTGTCAGAACAGACAACCGTCTAGCTGTGCAACAAGTCAACCAGATTCCAGACGTCAAAAATTGAGTTCATTGACTGTCACCTTGATTGCTACAAGTATGTGTTTTGTCCTCCTCACAACGTCAATGCAAATATATGTGATTACATATACACACATTGACTGGGATGACCCAATTCAGAATGGACAATATACAGTCTTCCGTGCAGCCAGCCACATCCTTTTGTACTCCAACAGCGCTGTTAACTTTTACTTGTATTGTCTGACTGGCCGCAAATTCAGAGCAGTCTTCACACATAACATGGATTTCCAGGCTAGTTTTTACGACTAGAAGTCATTTTCTTTTCACAGGACTGCCCAACCAATGGCAGTGATGTTATATTTTACTAGTGTTAGAGTGGACACAGTAAAGTATGGGGAGACAGCTACCACCAACGGTGATTTGCAGTGGCCATTGCTAAAAAGTGATGACTGCAGCTAAACAGAACCTGCGCAGTATTCTGAAATGTTCCCAAAGCATTTCGGGAGAGTGTGTGTGATCTATCTATCTATCTATCTATCTATCTATCTATCTATCTATCTATCTATCTATCTATCTATCTATCTATCTATCTATCTATCTATCTATCTATCTATAAACTGGGGTAAACAGAGAAGCACATGTTTGAATAGTTGATTGACAGCACAGCTACTAAAATGAATGATTGAAAGAATGAGTCAGACAGCAAAAGTCATTGTAAATTGATAAGTAACAAATGAGTGAATAAAGAATACATAAAGAAATCAATGTTTAAATAGATGAATTAATGGAGTGATAAATAAATAAACATAGATAATCAAATATGACAAACAAACAAAGAAGCAAACAAACAAACAAACACATACATAAAAATGAATTAAAAATAAATAAATAAGTAAATAAAGAACACATCAATGAGTATGCACGAAAACAATGGCAGAGAATGTAATGTAAACCACAGTCAAATGGCCAGCAGTCCATTTGATGCCAATGTACATGGCCTGCTCATCAACACTGGGAACATTCTGATCCAACAACCTGCTTGTCCCAGGTAGCCATCTCTATTCCGTTGATATTCATGATTCTGCAGTTCATGGGGTTCGTGATGATTCTGCATTGGCACCCAAAGATGTACAGTTTCAGAACCAGTTGATGATTCAGTTCCTATATTTTCATCCTTGATAAAAAGAAAAAGCCAAACTGAATTTGAAGCTGTCATTACTGCCGCCTCAGAGTCACAGAAGTTTCTTTCGGACAACAGGGTTTGTTTGTACTTGTTTTTTTTTTGTTTTTTGTTTTTTTTTTTTTTGTTTTACACATTCATTCATCATCGCATTGTCATAGTGCTGGTTTACTAAGATTCAGTCAGGAAACACAAATGATATCCACACGAACACGATTCGTGAACATGGAAACATCTTGCAAACATGTAGTTGATATTTTTTCTTCTTTCGGTGTGTCATGTCTTTGTATGTGACGGAGTTTGCGTGCCCCCCTCTCTCTCTCTCTCTCTCTCTCTCTCTCTCTCTCTCTCTCTCTCTCTCTCTCTCTCACTCTTCTCTCTCCTCTGAGTGAGTGAGTGAGTATATGTGTGTGTACGTGCGCACACGCGCGCGCGCGCGTGTGTGTGTGTGTGTGTGTGTGTGTGTGTGTGTGTGTGTGTGTGTGTGTGTGTGTGTGTGTGTGTGTGTGTGTGTGTGTGTGTGTGTGTGTGTGTGTGTGTGTGTGTGTGTGTGTGTGTGTGTGTTCGTATGCCTGTTTCGTGTTGAATATGCACGTTCATGCTAATAAGCTATGCGTGCTCGACGTTATTCAGTACTTATTATTTGTGTGTTTTACTTATTTGTAATTTCACTTATTAATTTTTACTCATTTACTTGTATTATTTATTTACACGCACACATACACACGTTCACGTAATGCACACGTGCATGCACACATACACCCTTTCGCATATGTGCCTTCCCCTCTTCTCCTTGGACTTCTGTGTTTCCACCTCAGGCCACACCTCACCCTCAAACCCACACACCACGCCCCCCCCCCCTCCGCCCCCTTCCCTTCTCACCTTCCTCTTTCAATTTCGTGTGTACTCTCTGTTATTTGTTTAGTTATTTGCTCATCATAATGGTCGCACAAGAAAGGTAACAATAATGATTATTGTCAGTATGGTTATTATGATTGTTGTTATTTTCATTGTCTCGCCCCATCCCCCCATTTCACCACCGCCCCTCCACTTTCCACTCTTTGCTTTCCACCTTCTACACCTTCACCCCTCCCTCCTGCCCCCTCCATTTTCTCCATGCCCTCCTGCAATTTCCCTTCCATCCCCCATCCCTCAGTGAACTTTTTTTTTTTCCAGTGAACTCCTTTCTAAGGGAATTATTTTCCAGTGACCTTGTCTCGGCTACGCAACCAGAGAATGCTACAGTTTTGTGTTTGTCAGGTGACCAGTGTGGCTTGAGAAAGGTTCAAATAAAGCGAAATATTGTCATTATCTTGTTGGTGTTTGATGGCTAAAATTTGTCATCTTCCTTATTTATTTGTTTAGTATTTATTTAGTTATCTATTTGTTTATTTCTTCATTCATCTATATGTAGCAGCAGCAGCAGCAGCAGCAGCAGCAGCAGCAGCAGCAGCAGGGCCAGCAGCAGCAGCAGCAGCAGCAGCAGCAGTAGCAGCAGCAGTAGTAGTAGTAGTAGTTGCAGTAGTTGTAGTTGTGTAGTAGTAGTAATAGTCGTAGTAGTGTCTTGTCTGCGCTTTCCATGCCGCACTTGAAAGTGACAATCCTGTCTTCTTACACATGATGCTTGAGTTTACATATGTTCTTTTGAGAGCAACAACACAAACACAATCACACCGTTGAACCTCTAGTATACAAGGATGAATTCTGCACGCAAATTCATTCTTTCAATTCCTTTCAAGATTAGTCAAGCTGGAGAGAATTTCCAAAGATTACCAGAAGAAGAGCATACCTGAAGAGGAGAACAGGCTAGATGTATACCTAAAATAATAAAAACAAAACAGAACAAAATGTTTCAATGGATAATGAGAAACTTCCCTCAATCAGAAAGCAACGGTCGAGGCTGGGATATGTGTTGAATCTCACCCTGTTGTGAACTTTGTACAGTGCTACTACCTGCCATTAAAAGATGCTTCATGATGCTACAGTTGGTATGGCACCGTGGTATACCTCTTTCACCAGTGTGACACTGGTGCCCAACTTCGGTTCGGTTTTCTCCCCCTGAACGTTGTCCCCTATAGACCAGAAGTGTTGTTATCATGACTGATGTCATTTATTGACCAGCCATATGAGGATACAGCTAGTGGCCATGCACAACAGTTATACAGTGAAACTCATAATGGAATTATTAATGTAAATAATCCTCTAGAGAGATGCAATTATGTTCCTCCTGGCGCAGCAAAGCCAATTTTAAAGGGCCGTGTTAACAAACGAGCAAACAAACAGACAAAAAAAAAACACACACAAACCAACAAGCAAACAAACAACTAAATAAGCCTCCTGCAGCAACAACATAAAATTGTCATCAGCATAATTGTCCAGACTGTTTTACTATTTTCAGTCTCCCAAATCTTTATCATCATTTACGATTGTTACAACCCCTCACAACCAGGGCAATTAATTTCTGTAATAAACCGCAGTTTTCTGCATGCTAGGAATTCGTGTTATACCATGTATTGCTGCAACAGTGGATGTACACTTGCTGTTTTGCGCCATTTATGTCCTTTGTATATCTGCAATATGCGCAAGAGCATCCTGGCATAGAAATAGATATCAGTCTGTTGCAACCTTTTCTTGCCCTGTGTAATGTCTATTCCCGAATAGGAATGTCTATAGTCTTCGTGAGTGTGGACATCCCCACCCCCCCACCCCCCCCCCCCCCACCCCCAACTCCCTTGGTATATCAATTGTTGTGGTCAGTGTAACAGACGTGTTGTCTGATTAGCGTGTCATACTTGTGCTACAGGCGTGAATCTGAACTCAGTGCTGTTGATGGTGAAACGCTTATCACTAATGTTGTCTCTACCATAGTATGTGTCATGGCCATTGACTGCATGGACTACTCCGTCACGAAATCATGACTGATCTAAGCTGAAATGCCTTGAATAAGTAAACTGAGAAATGTCTTGCTATGTTTTCATTCTGAGATGCCATTAGCAGGCTTAACCAAAACTAACAGGGATCCTTGGAAAACTTTGTCGGTATATATTGCGCTCTTAGACTGGATTATTTACAACAACATAAAACAAAATGAAGTTCGTCTTCTTTTCCATTTTTGCATAATGGACATGTCAAATCTATCCCAGTATATCTACGGTAACGACACCAGTGTTCTGTGCTATGTCTGAAATTCCCAGTCTAAATTTGATCACTGTCAACTTCAAGTATTTAGCTAAATCCATTCGTAGATAACGCTTGACATCGTGTACCGAACAAAATGTCCGATACATGGTAAATATATCAATATGTTTGACATGAAAGACCCATTCCTGCCACCTGCAAGCAATCATACTGTCTTTAAATTCACACAGATATGATCTATCATTTTGCACTCCATTATTTATCCAAACATAGCCATATCCAAACTGATATAATTGCCACGGACATTTGAAGCCCAATTTCTTTTGTCTCTTGAATCTAGGTCGTATAACATCATATAGGCTCTCCGAGGTAATCTGAGATCATTCATTTTGTTAATTTGTATCGGATACAGCTTAACATATATTCAAAGATATAGTTATTGGTCTCCCCATAGACAAAGTCATTGGGTGTTCGCATATCAACTCCTAAAAATTTCTTTAACGCAAAGAGGTGCACTTTTTCACAATGGCGGGCTGCATCATCTAGTCCCCAAAGCTCTGCGCCATATAGAACAATGGGTTGAACCTGTGAATCAAATAACTTCAACAATTAATCTAAACTAGTATTCTTCAAAATATACAGTTATTTTCTTCATAATGCAGAGCAGAGCTTTCTTTGCTTTACTTACCAGGCCATTGCATGCCAATGTACAACTGAGTTTTGTTGAAACAACAGTATACCTAAGTATTCATAAGCATTTACGACAGGCATAGCAACATTATTATATGTCCATTTTTCTCTTACTGCTAAGTAGCCACCCTTTTCTAAAAACACAATTATATTGCTTTTGCTTACATTCACTTTGAAATCAAGAGAAAAAGATGCGCATTGTAGACTGTTTAACTGTCTGCAAAAACATAACTGTTTCTGATAACAGTACAAGATCATCTGCTAATAACAAAATAAAGAGCTCAAAATAACCAGTTGTAAACCTTTGCACCATGCCTACCATTTTGAATTATGTCTATGGCAAGTTCATTAATAAACAAAGAAAATAAAACAGGAGAGTACACACGTCACCTTGCTTAAAACCATAGGTGCACATAATGTAATCAGTTAGTTTATGTCCACACACTGTATTTTAACTTTAACATTATTATACAATCTTTTGATGCAAGTGTTTTAAATTACCATTTATACCATTTTTAACTAAAATTGACCGAAGCATTTTCCTATTAATGGAATCAAAAGCCTTCTCAAAATCTATGAATGCAACATATAATTTTCTGTTGAAAGAGAACTGTTTTTGTATGACAGCTAACAAAGTAAACATATGATTAATAGTTGAATAGTTCTTTTTGAATCCTGTTCGATAGTCTCCAGTAATGTTATTTTCCTCAACCCACTCTTGTAAACGATGATTATAACTGTACTATAAAATTTGCTACTAATATTGCATAATGAAATGCCCCTGTAATTGTTAGGGTTGTTGACATCTCCTTTTTGTACAAGGGAAGCACAATACTTCCTGACCAACTGTCAGGAAATGTACCTTCTGAAATAAAGCATTACAAATGTGACAAAGAAATCTGTAAAACACAGTCACCTGCATTTTGTAACAGCTCTCCAGTTATTCCATCCGGCCCAGCAGCTTTTCTAATCTTTATCTTCCAAATTGCTAAAATAATTTCTTAATTTCTTCCTTTGATATTAGTTGGTTGAAATAAACATCATTACCATCAATATTCAATTCGTCCACGTCTAGTTCACTTTCTTTTAAGAGAGAGAGAGAGAGAGAGAGAGAGAGAGAGAGAGAGAGAGAGAGAGAGAGAGAGAGAGGGAGAGAGAGTGTGTGTGTGTGTGAGAGAGAGAGAGAGAGAGAGACAGAGAGACAGAGAGAGAGAGAAGAGTATGTGTATCTGTAAGCATTTGCATGCTGATATATGCTGTACGATCTCAAGTTTATTCCTTATTGATGCAGTTATTTAGTTTGGTAGTGAGTTGGGTAGTTGTTGGCTGGTTACTTAGGGACATACTTCCGTACATATTAACTTACATACTTTTCTTACTTCAGTACTTACTTATGAATTTATTGTGCTTTACTCGCACGCCTACTTACTTACTTACTTACTTACCTACTTACTTACTTACTTACTTACTTACCTACTTACTTACTTACTTACTTACTTACTTACTTACTTACTTACTCTTCTCCTTTTTAGTTTTGTTCTGTTCATGGTTTTCCAAACTTCAAATGTTACGAAAGTAAAAACACAGTCTTCATACACATTAAAAGTGAGTCTACAGTTGGTTCTGTTGACATTTACAATACAACCCAATTACACTGTTGAGCCTTGGTCTACAATGGCGAGTTCTGCACGCAAATCAGTTCTTCAAAAGTCTTTTAAGGTAAGTCAAACACGATATAGGTTCGAAGAACCCTGGATGGAGGGTGTGATACAAGAGAGAGAGAGAGAGAGGGGGGGAGACACACACAGAGAGAGAGAGAGAGAGAGAGAGAGAGAGAGAGAGAGAGAGAGAGAGAGAGAGAGAGAGAGAGACTGGACGTATCCCTGACAACACAAAAGGATATAAGAAAAAACCGAACAAAACACTGGAAGCAGACAATAAAAAAAAAACAACAACAAGAACAACAACAACAACAGCAACAACAAAAAACACTCCCGGCCAGAAAGCAAACTCCCGGAAGGGGGCGACCTTCGCTAAATATGGTATTGCATTTCATACAGAGGCAATGTATGCTTTTCCTTCTCTTTTGAACACTGATCGTTCTGTTCATTTCAACCTTCTAGTATCATAGGACCGGAGCAGCAGAAAGTATGGAGGGGCAAGCAGAGAACATGATAATGATATACAGCTGGCTGACAACGGTGCTTTGCTGTACTTCAGCGTCTTCTTCGATGTCTCCCAAATGCAACTCATGAGCAGACGCTGACCACTTCAGGCACCCAACTACCTCGAGGCTGTGCATTCCCTCAAGCACGGTCAGTCAAGCTGACTTGTCTGCAAGATGTCCATACAAATGTGCCATATTTTGGATTATCGGGATACGTGGCCGCACTTGACTTGGATTCCAAGAGACTGAAGACCAGAAGACATGCAAAACGTGCATCCGACATAGAATATGTTACAAAAACAAAACCAGTATTTTGTTTACAAAAGTGTATGTTGTAGGTGTTAGTCATTGTACCGATAAACTTGCCAGGAGGGCTGTTTAAGAATATCTGTGCCCCACTGATGTACAAGCAATAGTCTGATGCCTATCAGTCTGCAGAGTTGTTCGAGGTGTCTATAATCCCTGTGAATCCCCAACTCCTGTTGCACACAGAATGTAGATGAGGTCATTGACATGTCAGCACCATGGGAAGATGAACGCCCTGTGGACTGGGACAGTTATATTCCAGCATTATTGTCCGCATACCGAGAATTACACAGTGCAACGTTGGAATCCTTCCCCTTGGACCTCCTGTTTGGTCGCTCTCCCAGAGGTCCCCGTTCTCTCTTATTGG
>JADBJO010005209.1:92500-135000 GCA_016801955.1 Conus betulinus
GACCTTTAGTTCTCGAGACTGTCATAACTATTTAAAAAATAACATTTCCTTTCAGCACAATTGGTCTCAAACCTACATTCACCAGATACATCATCTCAATCATCACCATGACCTGATAGTTCCTTCTTCTTCTCTTCTTCTTCCACAAGTTCTCACCCTGACATACCTTCAGTCTCCTGTCAAGCAATCTTCTTGTTTTTTTTTTTTTCTTGTTCCTAGATCTTAGCTCTTTTTCGTCAGATTGTCGTTCAGATCTATTACCCACACTAACTTTCTACTGCAAGCACAAAGCACAAGAAGCCCCAATCATGTTCACCTCCAGTCATCACCACACACCATATATATATATATCATCATCATCATCATCATATCTTCTATCTTCTTCTTCTTCTTCTTCTTCTTCTTCTTCTTTCTTCTTCTTCTTCTTCTTAGTGTTGACTTTAGAAATATTTTTCTTCTTCTCTTATTTCTTCCGCTGATTGTTATACTTGGAAAATAAGCACTCCTTCTTCTGTTTTTTTGCCTAACTAACAGCTGTTCCTAGCCTTTTTTAATCAAGTCAAACTTTCTTGTTTTTTTTTGAGAACATTTTCCCCAAGGAAACATCTAGTCAACTCTTACAGATACGGGAACATTACCCCCAAACAACCTACCTTACACTATTACCCACACAACTACAGAGCAGATTAGTGTTGCAAAAACTGCAAGAAATATTCAGTTATAAAACAAAACTTGCTCTTATGTCTTAGAGTGAAGAAATAAATGGAAATAAGCACTCCTATCTGCAGCTGCAGTTAAACTGCCTAACTAACAGCATGTGCTTGAGAGGGAGAGTAGGGAATAATAAATGCTTCTCAAATGAGTCTTCAGCAAGCTTGTAGTCTCTAATGAGGAGACAATGGGGAGGAAACTCACTAACATACAACTCCAGGTCAGATACCGGTATTTCGAAACCTGATTGTTTTCTCCTCAGTGACCGCGGAAAGTGGTAACTTAACTCCTCTGCCTTTTCGGTTTTAAGAAGAATGCTATCCCCAGAATAAGGTTAGTGTGCAATACCATAGCATCATTGTAGAGTTTCAAAAAACAAACAAACAAACAAAAAACAACAAACAACAAAACAAAGGTGCCACTTAAGAAGTAAAAGAAAATCATGAAAGAGCAAAACAAACTACATTTTCTAGTGAAAAGTAGAAATATAAAAAGATAACCTCTTAAGACACAAGTGCTGGGGGCCAGTTCTTGGAATGAATCCGCAAGAAACTAAATTATAACTCATAAGTTCCAAGGATAAGTAACCGAGCACCATTCCAGCAACTTACAGAGCAGCTTGGTGTTGCAAAGACTGCAAGAAATATTCAGTTATAAAACAAAACTTGCTCTTATGTCTTAGCGTGAAGAAATAAGGGGAAATGAACATTCATATCTGCAGTGGCAGTTAATCTGCCTAACTAACAGTATGTGCTTGAGAGGGTGATGCTAAATGCTTCTCAAATGAGTCTTCAGCAAGTTATAGTCTCCAAGGAGGAGACACTCTCCAATGGGGAGGAAACTCACTAACATATCCTGGTCAGATCCTGGTCAGATACCTGATTGTTTCTCATCAGTGACCATGGAAAGTAGTAACTTAACTCCTCTGCCTTTTCGGTTTTAAGAAGAATGCTATCCCAGAATAAGGCTGGTGTGCAATACCATAGTATGTTTGTTGAGTTTTCAAAAAAAAAAAACCAAAGGAGTTACTTAAGAAGCAAAAGAAAATCATGAAAGAGCAAAACAAACTACATTTTCTAGCGAAAGTAGACAATATAAAAAAGATAACAAACTACATTTTCTAGTGAGAAGTAGAAGATATAAAAAGATAACCTCTTAAGACACAAGTGCTGAGGGCCAGTTCTTGGAATGAATCCGCAAGAAACTAATTATAACTCATAAGTTCCAAGGATAAGTAACCGAGCACCATTCCAGCAACTTACAGAGCAGCTTGGTGTTGCAAAGACTGCAAGAAATATTCAGTTATAAAACAAAACTTGCTCTTATGTCTTAGAGTGAAGAAATAAGGGGAAATAAGCATTCATATCTGCAGTGGCAGTTAATCTGCCTAACTAACATGTATGTGTGAGTGGGGAAGGGTAATGCTTCTCAAATGAGTCTTCAGCAAGTTATAGTCTCCAAGGAGGAGACACTCTCCAATGGGGAGGAAACTCACTAACATATAACTCCTGGTCAGATACGGTATTTCGAAACCTGATTGTTTCTCATCAGTGACCATGGAAAGTAGTAACTTAACTCCTCTGCCTTTTCGGTTTTAAGAAGAATGCTATCCCAGAATAAGGCTGGTGTGCAATACCATAGTATGTTTGTTGAGTTTCAAAAAAAAACAACCAAAGGAGTTACTTAAGAAGCAAAAGAAAATCATGAATGAGCAAAACAAACTACATTTTCTAGTGAAAAGTAGACAATATAAAAAAAATAACAAACTACATTTTCTAGTGAAAAGTAGAAGATATAAAAAGATAACCTCTTAAGACACAAGTGTTGAGGGCCAGTTCTTGGAATGAATCCACAAGGGACTAAATTATAACTGACTAATAAATTCCAATGGATAAGTAACCGAGCACCATTCCAGCAACTTACTGAGCAGCTTGGTGTTGCAAAGACTGCAAGAAATATTCAGTTATAAAACAAAACTTGCTCTTATGTCTTAGAGTGAAGAAATAAGGGAAAATGAGCGTTCATATCTGCAGTGGCAGTTAATCTGCCTAACTAACAGTATGTGCTTGAGAGGGTGAGTAGGGAATAATAAATGCTTCTCAAATGAGTCTTCAGCAAGCATGCGACTTTCAACATTTGTTGTTGCCCCGAAACGTATTGCATGTGTTATTGATATCAAGATGTTTGTGGTGTTATATACACAAGGCCAGCCAGATTCAATAAGCTGTGATTTTCAACATAAGTTACTGCTGGGAGATTTTTGTTTGCATGATCGACATGAACCTGTCTATGGTGCTGTAATAAAGCCAGCAAGGGTAACAAGCTGTGATCTTCAACATTAGTTGTGGCCTAAAAAAAGTACATTGTGGTCCTCTGGAGGATAGCATTTATAAACAGTTCTCACAGTCTTTGTAAGTATCAGATTGATTCTAAAGGGAAATGGCTATTATATGATGACTATCACACATTATATGAGAATGACAGTGATGGTAATCGTTAATGGTTATGATGGTGATGGTGATGATGATGATGATGATGATGATGATGATGATGATGATGATGATGATTGTCACAATGATGATGATGATGATGATGATGATGATGATGATGATGGTGATGGTGGTGGTGGTGGTGGTCGTGGTCGTGGTGTGATAATGGTGGTGATGGCAGTGGTGGTGGTAGTGTTTAAGCATTACATAATATGCATCACCATTATGCTGCTGCTGATGACACTTTCACTGTTTGTTTATAATGTTATAGCAGTAACAATGAAGTGATGTGATGATTATGATGATGATTGATTAACTGGTTATCACATCATCCTCATCCACATCAGGCAGATCATAATAACACTTGCTTTCTTGCATAATCATTCTAATGACCACAATAGAAAAAATAACATGACGATGATATAACGATAATGGTGATAATGGAGACGCTAATGTTGTTGTTGATGATGATGATGCTCCTGCTGCTGCTGCTGCTGCTGCTGCTGCTGCTGCTGCTGCTGCTGCTGCTGCTGATGATGATGATGATGATGATGATGATGATAAAGCAGAAGAAGAACAAGAAGAAGAAGAAGAAGAAGAAGAAGAAGATGTTGATGATGATGATGATGATGACAAAAAGCAGCCAGACGCTGTAAGCTTGCCTGACACGGGCATGTATCACACCATGACTCCCTGTCCAAGGCCGTCCTACAGGGTCCAGTGGAGGGTGGACTCACCAGAGACAAGCGAAAGAAGTCTTCCATGGACAGATGCGATGGACTGGACTTATCACAACACTTCTACCCATGAATCAGCATGGTTGGTTTGGTACTGTTTGAGCACAAGGTGGAATAAATATTGGCATTTCATCGCAGTATCGTCTGGGGCAGATCTCGTGGGGCTGATACTATATTTGTTGTGCAGCATATGACTCCATGTGTTGTGCGCGTGCGCGCGCGCATGTGAGAGAGAGAGAGAGAGAGAGAGAGAGAGAGAGAGAGAGAGAGAGAGAGAGAGAGAGTGAGAGAGAGAGATTCATAACTCAATTCCGTAATACTTTTGCGTAAATATTCTAACTGTTTCTTCCGTGCTCTCTAACATTAAATCGTATTCAGTGGTGTTCGGTATGATTGCTGTGTTCACCATTTTGACACTGAGTTTCTGTTATTTGTATGTTTGTTTGTTTTTTTCGATTGTTGTGATGTTGCTGCTGCTGCTGCTGTTGTTGTTGTTGTTGTTGTTGTTGTTGTTGTTGTTGTTGATGTTGATGTTGATGTTGTTGTTGTTGTTGTTGTTGTTGTTGTTGTTGGTCTAAACGTGCGAGGAAAGTTTCCTTTGAACGAAGCAACTGTCTGTTTTGTTTAGAGTAACCCAGTCTAGGGTGAGAGACTGTCTGGCCTTGATGGAAGCGACTCAGGCCGTTTCTTGTTTACAGACGACAGGCGATGTTGAGCATGGCGCCACTGGTGGAGAACATCTTGACGTAACAGTTTTGCCCTTGTGTCTCTGCAGACATGAAACAATGCAGTATGTTTCCTTTATAATTTCACTTTCAACATCGGGGGATCCATGATCTTGCTGGCTTTCTAGTAACACACATGGGACAGGTGTACTTCCTTTCATTAGATTTATTTTACTTTCCATAAAGAGCAGCTGCTAACATATGGGACAGATATCCTTTCCTTTTCTTAGAGAGACTTATTTTACATTTTGGAAGAGCAGCTGCTAACACGGCCAGCCAGCTGCATGTAAGATCACCTATTCTCTATTGTCTTTACATCTTTGCCAATCCATGGTTCCATATTGCAGCAATTGTTGGCCTATATTTGTGTATTCCCATCTACTTGATTGTTCAGCATGTTGTGTGGTTCCTCTGTGGGCGATTGCATCTATCTGAAAATCCAAACAAAGGCCATTCTGCACAAGTCCCAGCTGCTGTTGACACTGAGCTATCACACAACAGAGCTGACCACACTGACTGTTGGCACTCAGCTATCACATATCAGAACTTTTTGTTTCTGTTGTGGCGCATGTGTTTTTGCAATACATAGCATGTATGCATAAGAAAGACAGGTGTCATTATGTAATGCAATGAAAAGATGTGCTTAATGACACATTTTACAGAAATCTACTTTATATATTCAAATTGCATCGTATTAAACGACATTACAGAGCGTAATACCAAGATGCTTTATAGATCATTTTAAATCAAATTCATTTGGTTTTACTTTGTATAAGCAATGAAGTATACCAGTTACATCTCTCTCTCTCTCTCTCTCTCTCTCTCTCTCTCTCTCTCTCTCTCTCTCTGTCTCTCTCTCTCTCTCTCTCTCTCTCTCTCTCTCTCTCTCTCTCTCTCGTAAATTATACGTCTCTCTTCAGACTCGTGTCATTCCATAATGCCATATTGCATAACATAAGAGACTCATATGCTTCATTTCCAATGACATCTTTCCAATCAATCAAGATTATCAACACTTTCCTGCTAAAAAGTGTTGACATGCACAGGCATAAAACACACACACACACACACACACACACACACACACACACACACACACACACACACACACATGCGCGCGCGCGCAAATGCACGCACACACGCACCAACGCATGCATGCACACACGCACGCACGCATGTACGCACGAACGCAGGCACGCACGCAAGCACACACACACACACACACACACACACACACACACACACACACACACACACACACACACACACACACACACACACACACACACACACACACACACACACACACACACACACACACACACACACGCGCGCGCGCGCGCGCGCACACACACACTCACTGACTGTCTGACCCCTGTGTGTGTGTGTGTGTGTGTGTGTGTGTGTGTGTGTGTGTGTGTGTGTGTGTGTGTGTGTGTGATTTCATCAAATCAACAGTTTTAGTCATTGTTACTAACTATATATTTCGACACTAGTTGCCTACTGTCTGTGTTTAGTATTACTTTGTTGGCGTTGCGCAAGATGTTTGTATAGCGATAGAATATGTGTTTATCATGCCTTACCGAGTGATTCTATGACCCTATCTGGCATATCTTCAAAAGCGATAAAAAGCAAATAATAGCAGCTAAGGATTAGGTTTAGTGATGCTACTAACATCAATCAGCTGTCTTCCACGGCTCCCTGCTTCGCCACGGCAGCCGGTCAGATGTCTATTTTCGACAGTCAAAAAGAGGACCGCATATATTTACTCTTTCCATCTATGATAAGGGCACGCATTTGTAGTTTGCAGTATGATGTCAGTGCTCATTTGCATGGGTAAGTCGGGTAGGGTTAGCTCGACTGACATGGAGAAGATCAACAATGTCACGTGATTTATGTCTATTTTTAGATTCCGCTGCTAGTACTTAACATACCTGTGGACTTTAGGACATGGGCAGCAAATCTGGGGCTCAGAGACGCGTACACACATGAGTGTCATTACACCTTGATGTTTCCTGGACTGTCCATTTACTTGGCTGATCATCTTTTGCATGGGTACTCAGTTTGACTGTCTAAGTAACGATCTGCCACCAACAATTCTGTGGACATCGGTACAAATTGCACATTTGCAGAACATGGGTACGTGAAGTAGAGATAGCTGGCACAATTACCAATTCACACACACACACACACACACACACACACCACACACACACACACACACACACACACACACACACACACACACACACACACACGCACACAAGCATTTCTGATCAAAGATATATCTTATCCTTACAGAAACGAACCTATGTTTTATATTATTGACCTGAAGAACACATTTAGGCCATTGATTTTAATGATCTTATAAAGATGGAGATTGGAATTTGGTCATTAATCGTTCCATGATCTGCTGCGATTAAAAATATAATAATATGAAACCACAGATTTAGATTGAATTAATGATGAGTTCAAATCAAGCTGACATCGGGACAGAACGTCACTCACATTAATTAAAGAAGCTGTGAACAGAGAATAAATAATCGTTGTTGTTGACGAATAAACCGAATGCTCGCCCCTAATTTTTGAAACACTGAATAATCACACAGTAGATGCTGACATATCTTCCGACGATAGAACTGATCACTCCGTAATCATGTTAACATTTGGACCTCAAATTGAAATGAAAGATCGGTGTTATAGAATCTAAAGAATTCACATTGCAGCTATGAAGGCTTATGACCCCTTATTTCTATAATCTGAGACATAAGAGCAAGCTTTGTTTATAAATCAATATTTCTTGCAGTCATTGCAACACCTAGCTGCTCTGTAAGTTGCTGGAACGGTGCTCAGTACTTATCCTTGGAATTTATTGTTTCATTGTAATATAGTCCCTTGCAGATTCATTCCAAGAACTGGCCCTCAGCACTTGTGTCTTAAAGGTTATCTTTTTTTTTATATGTTCTACTTTTCACAAGAAAATGTAGCTTGTTTTGCTCTTTCATGATTTTCTTTAGCTTCTTAGGTGGCACCTTTAGTTAGTTTTTTTGAAAACTCAACAGACATACTATGGTATTGCACACCGGCCTTTTTCTGGTATAGCATTTCTTAAAACCGAAAAGGCAGAGGAGTCAAATTACCACTTTCCGCGGTCACTGAGGAGAAACAATCAGGTTTCGAAATACCGGTATCTGCCCAGCAGTTATATGTTAGTGAGCTTTCTCCCCATTGGAGATGGTCTCCCTCTTTGGAGACTATAAGCTTGCTGAAGGTTCATTTTGAGAAGCATTTATTTATTCCCCATTCACCCACTCAAGTGCGTGCGCGTGTGTGTTTTTGTATGCGCGCGCGCATGTGTGTGTGTGTGTGTGTGTGTGTGCTTGATTGTGGGAAATACATATTCAGAAGGTAACTTAGGAACTAGAACAACAACAAGAGCAAGAACAATAACATCGACAACAACAACACACGCACAAACACACGCACGCACACTCACACGCACGCACACACACACACACACACACACACACACACACACACACACACACTGTTTTCATGTTTACTTCAAAGTGCGGCTATACAAGTGAGATGTTTGACATATGAATGTTTTTTTATGGTGTGCCTGTTCTTTCTACTGAATTTGAGGAAGCCTCAAAAAGAGAAACACTTTGCTTTGTAAAATAAACAGAAGATGCATGGATGGCAAGTGCTGTATTTCATGTCCTCCCCCCCCCCCCCACACACACACACAATCACATATCTGTCTGTCTGTCTGTCTGTCTGTCTCTCTCTCTCTCTCTCTCTCTCTCTCTCTCTCTCTCTCTCTCTCTCTCTCTCTCTCTCTCTTAACACACACACACACACACACACACACACACACACACACACACACACAAGCACACACATACATACACACACATACACACATTAACACACACAATAACACACACGCACACACACACACACACGCACGCACGCACGCACGCACGCACGCGCACACACACACACACACACACACACACACACACACACACTGAGAGAGAAACCACGCGCCAATATCTGTGACCACTTTGATTTACACGCCTGCATCACATCACTAATAAACACACACCAGCGTACACACACGTCTACAGTATACACTAGGGTCCTTGAGAGATTCAAAGACTTAATTCAGTTGACATGTGTTTGATCATTTGCGTCTGTTACTGGAAAGGCCCAATATGAGTTAGCCCTAATGTGTAGGAATCTTCGCCGTGTTGGCCTTGAGATTATTCCCATATTTATTTGGTTGGTGATGTTTCTTGCTCTTCCTTTACGTCTGGATGTGCAGCCACTTCCCCTCTTGATGTTCAGGTCTAAAAGGTGGTCTATGGTATAATGGTTTTTGCTCTTGTTTGCTTAGGTCTTGCATCGGGTTTTTTTTTCATCACATCAGATCGGCCAAGCTGTAATCCAGTTCTTTTCGTTGCCTTGCCAGCCAGTGTGTGTCCGCTCTCTCGATTCCTTTAACTTCTGCATGTGCAGAGCAGTGCATTCTATGTATCTCTCCAATGGAAGGTTGCACATTAGTTCATTCTAAGCAGGGCTTCCCATTGCACTTCCAAGGTCTGGAGCGATGACAGTTTGGTAGAGGTGTTTGTGGTGGTCTGGATACTTCTCCCGGTCTGGATATATTTCCATTCCTTTGTTTCTTTGAGTTCTGCTAACTGGCACACAAGCTGTATATTGCCTTCTGTCTGTCCCATCCATGATTTTCCACGTCCAAGCAGATTGCCTGTTTTTCCTTTACCACCGCATATTATTATTATTATTATTATTATTATTATTATTATTATTATGCATTTATAGAGCGCCTATCCTCAGTCACAGACCAAGCTCTAAGCGCTTTACAATAAACACACTACCTCACTCACTCAACGGGCTGCCTACCCAGGGAGAGCCGGCCGAAGAGCTGCCTACTGGCGTTCAGTCGTTTCCCATACCATTCAAATATCAGTCACTCATTTTCATGTATCTGATTTTATTCCGCCAGTTTCTCACATAGGATGCATGTGATGTTTATACGTGTCCTCCATTTCCACCGGTACACGATGGCACACGATAACAGTAAGTGATAATTTTTGTGGCTTGGTAAGAAATACCACGTGGCTATCTTCAATCCACATCGATTTTGCCAGGGCAGCGGGGAACCCCCCTGGTCTTTTTCGATTTTCAACTGTCGTGGGTTCCTTAACGTGTGCAGGGGCCAGGAAGGCACAGGGGTCTAACCCGCTTATAGTCCCCATCCGATGGACTTACGTTCAGTTCGATTTGTCATTCAAACTGGGCAAGAAAGGGCGAGAAAGGTAGGGCTCGAACCCACGCACTTCTCACACGTTGGATTGGCAGGCAAACGTCTTAACCACTCTCTCTCTCTCTCTCTCTCTCTCTCTCTCTCTCTCTCTCTCTCTCTCTCTCTCTCTCTCTCTCTCTCTCTCTGTGTGTGTGTGTGTGTGTGTGTGTGTGTGTGTGTGTGTGTGTTAAAAACAAATATATGTATGTGCGTTGTGTGTATGAATCTACACACACACACACACACACACACACACACACACACACACACACACACACACACACACACACACACACACACACACACACACACACACACACACACACACACACACACGCGCGCACGCACGCATGCACACACACGCACGCACGCACGCACACACGCACGCACGCACGCACGCACGCACACATACACACACACACACACACACACACGTGCGCGCGCGCGCGCGCCACACACACACACACGTGTATAGAAAACACACTGTAACCCTATAACTTTAGCTAGTTCTAGCTAGGTTCGTGTTTGAAATCTTTGGTGATGTAGAATAATGGAACACTTGCACCGTGTGAAAAGGGATCAATGGTACGACCAATATGAGCCATTTGAAAAAATAGCCGACCTGATCTGGAACATAGGTGAGCCTGTAGTGTGCATCTTTGGAATATTTGGAAACGTTATGATCATTCTGATCATGCTTCGCCTTCCAGCATCCACCTCTAGTGTTTTCTTCCAAGTTCTGGCCTGCTCTGATCTGCTGTTGTTGAGTGTAGAGCCCCTGCACAGCTTGGTCCGCTTAAAATTCGATTTGCCAGAGTTTTACAGGCTCGGTTCATGGCAGTGTAAACTGTACAGATGGATGTATTTCACACCAAAAGACTTTATCCCCATGGATGCTGGTGGCACTCACCATGCTGAGAGCAGCTTCTGTGGTATGGCCACTTCGTGTCAGTGCTGTGTGGACGAAGAGAATGTCGGGAGCTACGGCTGGTATAGTGACCGTTTTAATCACTTTGATTAATAGTCACGTTCTCTATGGATTTGACATAGGATCTTGTTCTGGGCATGCTGTGCTGATTCTGTATCGAAAAACCTATAGTCATTTTCTATCGTATGATTTGGCCTTGGATAGACTTGGCTCAAAAAACTGTTTCATACCTTTCATGTTGTTGGGGATCAGCAACAGTGTTCTTCTCTGGACACTTGTCAGATCTGTCAGAACAGACAACCGTCTAGCTGTGCAACAAATCAACCAGGATTCCAGACGTCAAAAACTGAGTTCATTGACTGTCACATTGATTGCTACAAGTATGTGTTTTGTCCTCCTCACAACGCCAATACAAATAACTGTGATTACATATAAACACATTGACTGGGATGACCCAATTCAGAATGGACAATATACAGTCTTCCGTGCAGCCAGCCACATCCTTTTGTACTCCAACAGCGCAGTTAATTTTTATTTGTATTTGTCTGACTGGCCGCAAGTTCAAAGCAGTCTTCATACATAACATTTTGGATTTTCAGGCTAGTTTTTACGACTAAAAGTCATTTCATTGTCACAGGACTGCCCTACCAATGGCAGTGATGTTATCTTTTACTAGTGTTACAGTGGACGCAGTAAAGTATGGGGAGACAGCTACCACTAACGGTGATTTGCAGAGTGACCAATGCTAAAATGTGATGACTACAGCTAAACAGAACCTGCGCATTATTCTGAATTGTTTCCAAAGCATTTCGGGAGACTGTGTGGGACTATTATATCTATCTATCTATCTATCTATCTATCTATCTATCTATCTATCTATCTATCTATCTCTATCTATCTATCTATCTATCTCTGTCTGTTTGTCTGTCTATCTATGTATTTATCTATGTATCTATCTATGTATCTAAGTATCTATGTGTCTATGTATGTATGTATGTATATATGTATGTATGTATCTATCTATCTATCTATCTATCTATCTATCTATCTATCTATCTATCTATCTATCTATGTATCTATGTATATATTTATCTATCTATAAACTGTGTAAACAAAGTAACACACATTTGAATAGTTGATTGACAGCACAACTACCAAAATGAATGATTGAAAGAAGTCAGACAGCAAAAGTCATTGTAAATTGATAAGTAACAAATGAGTGAATAAAGAATACATAAAGAAATCAACATATATATATATATAGATGTAAACATGGACAGGTAAATAAATAACACATAGATAATGAAATATGACAAACAAAGATGCAAACAAACAAACACATACATAAAAATGAATGAATAAATAAATAAATAAGGAAATAAACAACACATCAATGAGTATGTACGAAAACAATGGCAGAGAATATGATGTAAGCCGCAGTCAAAAGACCAGCAGTCCATATGATGCAAATATACAGGGCCTGCTCATCAACACTGGGAACATTCTGATGCAACAACCTGCTTGTCCCAGGAAGTCAGCTTCATTCCGTTGATATTCATGAATCTGCAGTTCATGGCGTTCATGGTGATTCTGCATTGGCACCCAAAGATGTACAATTTCAGAACCAGTTGATGATTCAGTTCCCTATGTTTGCATCCTTGATAAAAAGAAAAACCACGTTGAACTTAAAGCTGCCATTACTGCCACCTCAGAGTCACAGAATTTTCTTTCGGACGAGAGGCCTGGTTTTTTTGTTGTTGTTGTTGTTTTTGTGTTGTTGTTGTTGTTGTTGCTGTTGTGTTTTTTTTACACGTTCATTCATCATCATCGCGTTGTCATAGTGCTAGTTTACTAAGATTCAGTCAGAAAACACAAATGATATCAACACGAATACGATTCGTGAACATGGAAACATCTTGAAAACATGCAGTTGATATTTTTTTCTTCCTCGGTGGGTCATGTCTTTGTATGTGAGGGAGTGTGCGTGCCTCTCTCTCTCTCTCTCTCTCTCTCTCTCTCTCTCTCTCTCTCTCTCTCTCTCTCTCTCTCTCTCTCTCTCTCTCTCTCTCTCTCTCTCTCTCCTCTCTCTCTCTCTCTCCTCTCTCTCCCTCTCTCTCCCTCCCTGAGTCTCTCTGAGTCTCTCTCTGAGTGAGTGAGTGAGTGAGTGTGTGTGTGTGTGTGTGTGTGTGTGTGTGTGTGTGTGTGTGTGTGTGTGTGTGTGTTGTGTGTGTGTGTGTGTGTGTGTGTGTGTGTGTGTGTGTGTGTGTGTGTGTGTGTGTGTGTGTGTGTGTGTACGTGCGTGCGTGCGTGCGTGCGTGCGTGCGTGAGTGCGTGCGTGTGTGTGTGTGTGTGTGTGTGTGTGTGTGTGTGTGTGTGTGTGTGTGCGTATATATATATGTGTGTGTGTGTGTGTGTGTGTGTGTGTGTGTGTGTGTGTGTGTGTGTGTGTGTTCGTATGCCTGTTTCGTGTTGAATATGCACGTTCATGCTAGTGAGCTGTGCGTGTTAAACGTTATTCATTACTTATTATTAGTGTGTATATTTATTTGTAATTTCACTTATTAATTTTACTCATATTTTTTTTGTATTATTTATTTGCATGCACACATACCCACGTTCACGTAATATACATGTGCACACACACACACCCCTACACATGTTTGCCTTCCCCTCTCCTCCTAGGCCTTCTGTGTTTCCACCTCAGGCCACACCTCAAGCCCCCACACCACCCCCCCCCCTCCGCCCCCTTCCCTTCTCACCTCCCTCTTTCAATTTCCTCTGTACCCTCTTTTCTTTGTTTATTTATTTGCTCATCATAATGACCACAGAAGGAAGGTAACAATAATGATTATTGTCAGTATGGTTATTATGATTGTTGTTATTTTCATTGTCTCTCCCCATCCCAGCTCATTTCACCACCGTCCCTCCACTTCTCACTCTTTGCTTTCCACCCTCTACACCTTCACCCCTCCCTCCTGCCCCCTCCATTTTCTCCATGCCCTCCTGCAATTTCCCTTCCATCCCCCATCCCTCAGTGAACTTTTTTTTCCCCAGTGAACTCCTTTCTAATGGAATTCTTTTCCAGTGACCTTGTCTCAGCTACACAAGCACAAAATTCTACAGCTTTGTGTTTGTCATTTGACCAGTGTGGCTTGAGAAAGGTTAGAATTAATCGAAATATTGTCATTATCTTATGGGTGTTAGATGGCTTATTTTTTTTCATCTTCCGTATTTATTTGTTTAGTTATTTAGTTATCTATTTGTTTATTTCTTCATTCATCTATTTGTAGCAGCAGCAGCAGCAGCAGCAGCAGCAGCAGTAGCAGTAGCAGTAGTAGTAGTAGTAGTAGTAGTGTCTTGTCTGCGCTTTCCATGCCGCACTTGAAGAAAGTGACAATCCTGTCTTCTTACACATGATGCTTGAGTTTACGTATGTTCTTTTGAGAGCAACAACAACAAAACACAATCACACTGTTGAACCTCTGGTATACAAGAATGTAATCTGCACGCAATTCCATTCTTTCAAATTCTTTCAAGGTAGTCAAGCTAGATAGAATTTTTTAAAATACCAGAAGGAGAGCATAACTTAAGAGGAGAAAAGGCTAGATGTATACCTGAAAATAAAAAAAAAAAAAAACCAGAACAAAACATTTGAGGGGATAATGACAAAACACCCTGAAACAGAAAGCAACGCCCGAGAGTGGGGATATGTGTTTAATCTCACCCTTTTGTGAATTCTGCACAGTGCTACTACCTGCCATTAAAAGATACTTCATGTTGCTACAATTTGTATAGCAGCGTTGGTATACCTCTTCCACGAGTGTGACACTGGTGCCCAACTTCAGTTTTCTCCCCTTGAAACTTTTCCCCTATACAGCAGAAGTGTTGTAACCATGACTGATGTCATTTATTGACCAGCCATGTGAGCATACAGCTACTTGCTTTGCACAACATTTATAAAGTCAAACTCATACCGGCGTTATATTGTGAATAATCCTCTGCACAGATGCAGTTATGTTCCTCCTAGCGCAGCAAAGCCAATTTGAAAGGGCCGTGTTAACAATCGAGCAAACAAACAGACAAAAATAAACACAGAGAAACAAACAAACAAACAAACAAACAAACAAAGAACCAAACAAACACGCAAATAAACCTTCTGCACCAACAACATAAAATCGTCATCAGCACCATTGTTCAGAGTGTTTTACAATTCCGTTTCCTCCTTTCATTTCAGCATTTTTAGTCTCCCAACATCTTCATCATTATTTGCCATTGTTGCAAACCCTCTCAGCAAGGACAGTTAATTTATGTAATAAATCGTAGTTTTCTGCCATGTTAGGAGTACGTGTTATGCCGTGTATTGCTGCAATAGTGGATTTGCGCTTGCTGTTTTGTGTCATGTATTTCCTTTGTACATTTACAAAATACACAAGACCATCCTGGCATAGAAATAGATATCAGTTTGCTGCAACCTTTTCTTTCCGAGTATAATGTTTATTCCTTAATTGGAATTTCGTAGTCTCCGTGAGTGTGGATTTCCCCCCTTGGCATATCAATAGCTGTAGTCAGTGTAGCAGACATGCTGTATGATTAGCGTGTCATATGTGTTCTACAAGCGTGAATCTGAACTCAGTGCTGTTGATGGGGAAACGCTCATCACAAACATTGTCTTTACCATTGTCTGTCATAGCTATTCTCACCATCTTTCCTAAAGCGTTGTTTTCCAGGACAATACCAGTAGACTGGTCATCATTTTTACTGGTTATGGTCGTCAATTTCTTTTCTCTTGGTCGTTCTTTTCATCAGTATAATCATCTTTTCCTTGATTGTGTTTGCCAACCATTTTTTTTTCCTTCATCATCTTCCCCATCACATTTTGTTTCGTTCATTATTGCCTTCTTCTCCATTATAGTCATCACTGTGATTCGTGTTTGCTTTTCTCATCAGATTTTTAAATGATCAGTTCAAGATGATCGTCATAATCTTGGATTGCTTTCATCTATGACGAGGTAGTCATGTTATTGTCAGCTAATACATTCAAGTTATCATCTGTCATCTTTGTCTTTTTAGCTATACGTCAGAGTAAGTAATCCAACAATCCCTTCGCCTTCTGATGGTTTCAAACACACACAGATACAGACGCGCGCACACACACACACACACACACACACACACACACACACACACACACACACACACACACACACACACACACACACAGCGCACGCACACACAAACACATACATACGCATACGCACGCGCGCGCGAACACGCACACAATGTAACATTACAAGAGACATTTTAACACGATTTAGGACAACACAACGTAACATGGAAAAAACTCAACGGAACGCCGCTCAGAATGAAACGACTGAACACAACTAAAAGCCCAGCATAACACAAATCCTGACAACACAATGTAACGCGAGAAGATCCAACACAACACAGCTCAGGATAATACATGTAACATACCAATACCCAACGTAACGCAACTCAAAACGAAATTAAAATAAAATGAAAATAAGCAACACGACAAAACCCAAAGTAACACAGCCGAGGACATAATTATGTTACATGGCAAAATCCAACGTAACACCAACAAAATCTGAATGAAAAGTACGTTGAAGATTTTTTGAAGAGGTATGTGAAGAGACTGTATCAGTTGATAGACACTTCAACACAACATCAAACAGAAACCTTCGACGCAGAAGCAAATCTCTGTATGATAGTACTAGTGATGATAAAAAAATGTCTGATGTTAAAAACTCACCGACCGGCCCATTCATACAATATTCCAATAAGAGACATCATTACATATCTGAAGAAAACAAATACAGAAAATGGTTGACCACCTGTGTGTCCTGAAAGAAGAGCTGACAAGTATCACGACACAAAGTGCACAGGTCCTAAAATCGAAATCTTGGCGGTCCATCATGACTGCTGCATTGTCGCTTCGCAACTATACCTGAACTTGTGGAGAATCGTACTGTTGCTTATATTCAATGTTGATAACTGAATTCTTTGCTTTACCATGATTTGCATTCCTCCTCACAATGAAGTTTTCTGCAGTGTATTGATGCTCGTCACTATGACGTTTCCTATAGTGCATTAGTCCTACTTATTATGAAGTATCTGTAATGTATTAAACCTACTTACTATTAAGTATCCTGTGATATATCACCCATAGTCACAATGACGTTTCCTCTAACGTATTACTCCTACTTACAATGAAGTATCCTGTAATTTATTACTCCTTGTCATAAATAATATTCCCGGAATATATTAGTCCTTGTCACGTTGAACTCTCCAGCAATGTAGGGGTCCTTCAGTCCTTGCTACAATAAAGTTTCCTGTAATGTATAGGTCCTTGTCACAGTGAAGATTCCTGTATTGTGTTGATCCCTTACACAATGAAGTTTCCTGTAATATAGGGGTGCTTGACACAATGAAGTTTCCTGTAATGATTAGGTCCTTGTCACAGTGAACTGATCTGTAATGTGTGGGTCATTGTCACAATGAATTTTCCTGTAATTTTTAGATCCTTGTCGCAGTGAAGATTCCTGTATTGTGATGATCCCTGACACAATGAAGTTTCTGCAATGTAGGGGTACTTGACACTATGAAGTTTCCTGTAATGTATAGATCCTTGTCACAGTGAAGTTTCCTGTATTGTGATGGTCCCTTACACAATAAAGTTTCCTGTAATGTAAGGGTCCTTGACACAATGAAGTTTCCTGTAATGTAGGGGTCCTTGACACAATGAAGTTTCCTGTAATGTAGGGGTCCTTGACACAATGAAGTTTCCTGTAATGTAGGGGTCCTTGACACAACGAAGTTTCCTGTAATGTAGGGGTCCTTGACACAATGAAGTTTCCTGTAATGTAGGGGTCCTTGACACAATGAAGTTTCCTGTAATGTAGGGGTCCTTGACACAATGAAGTTTCCTGTAATGTAGGGGACCTTGACACAATGAAGTTTCCTGTAATGTAGGGGACCTTGACACAATGAAGTTTCCTGTAATGTAGGGGTCCTTGACACAATGAAGTTTCCTGTAATGTAGGGGACCTTGACACAATGAAGTTTCCTGTAATGTAGGGGTCCTTGGCACAATGAAGTTTTCTGTAATGTAGGGGTCCTTGGCACAATGAAATGTCCTGTAATGTCTAGGGGTCCTTGACACAATGAAGTTTCCTGTAATGTAGGGGTCCTTGACACAATGAAGGTTCTGTAATGTAGGGGTCCTTGACACAATGAAGTTTTCTGTTATGTATCAGCCCTTGTCGCATTGCAGTTTCCTGTTATGTATCAGTCCTTGTCACACTGAAGTTTCCTGTAGTGTATGGATCCTTATCACAATGAAGTATCCTGTATTGTACTTGTCATTGTCACAATGAATTTTCCTGTGATGTATCGACCCTCGTCACCATGAAGTTTCCTGTTGTGTTTTAATCCTTGTCACAATAACGTTTCCTGTTATATATTAGTCCTTGTCGCAATACGATTCCATGCAAAGTTTCAGTCGTTGTCACAATGGAGTTTTCTGTAATGTATTAGTCTTCACCAGAATGAAGTGTCCTGTAATGTATGAGTCCTTGCCGCAATGAGGCTTCTTGTGATGTATCAGTCCCTGTCAGGGTGAACTTCCCTGGAATGCATGGGTCTTTGTCACAATGAAGTTTCTTGCAGGGTATTGCTACTTGTCACAACAACGAAGGTTCCCGTATTCTGAT
The DNA here is from genome assembly GCA_016801955.1 of Conus betulinus. Classification (NCBI taxonomy): domain Eukaryota; kingdom Metazoa; phylum Mollusca; class Gastropoda; order Neogastropoda; family Conidae; genus Conus; species Conus betulinus. Next base: position 111,153 of record JADBJO010005209.1, read on the forward strand.
GGTCCCTGTCACAATGAAGTTTCCTGCAGTGTATTATACCCTGAAACAATGAGTTTCTTGCAGTGTAGGGTCCTCGTCACAATGAGATTTCCTGTAATGTATTAGTCATCGACACAATGAAGTTTCCTGTAATGTATTGGTCATCGACACAATGAAGTTTCCTGTAATGTATTAGACCTTGTTCCATTCAAGTTTCCTGTAATGTATGGGTCCTTGTCACAATGCAGTTCCTCGTAATGCATGGGTCCTGTCACAATTACGTTCCCTGAAATGCATTCGTCCTTGTCACAATGATGTTTCCTGTAATGTATTAGACCTTGTCACAGTAAAGTTTCCTGAAATGTATTAGTCCTTGTCACAATGAAGTTCCCTATAATGTATTAGACCTTGTCACAATAAAGTTTGCTGTAATGTATTAGACCTTGTCACCCCCTCTACACATTCTGTTGATGAATATCCATCCACCTACCCACCAACCCACCCACCCCCTAGCAGCAACTATGATAAGAATACTGGGGAGTAAGGGGGTGATAGGGATAAGGCAGGAGAGGGGAATGAGGGCTGGGGGAAATGGAATGGGAAGGATTATTTTTGTTTTTCGCGATCAGTGCAATGAATATACCATAGTATTACATGCAAATCCATTACTGTAACATGAACAAATGGAATTGAAATACATACGTTCTTGTCCCCACACAGGAAAACACGAGGTACTAGTTTTAAAAGCTCTTGCTCTGGTGTTAGAATTTGAGAGGCCATATTCACAGCAAAAAGGTTTAGCAGATCCCCGTTGACGCTAGAGCTTTGGGCAGGGACGTCGGCACATGGATATTGGAGTACTTCAGGATTGTTACACATTCTGCTGGCAAAATTTGTATGTCTCAGCGTTGGGAAAAGTCTTTTTTCGTAACTGGGAAACAGAGGAGAAATCCTTTGCGTGTTATGATGCATGTGGTTGGTTTCCTGTTTGTTTACACCAGAATAGGAGACCATTGGAATTTGAGGATACTGCATGGCCCTCTCATTAACATTAACAGGGAGAGGAAACAGGTATCGAAAGGCCGGTTGCTGGCTGCTGTTTTTCTTCTCTTAGATTTCATTATGATTGACATTTATATTGTTACTGAAGGCAAAGTTTTTATTAACATGTAATTCAAAAACATTTGAGATCGTTTAATAAAGCGATGAACAGTTTTGAATATAGCTTCATTATCTTCAGGTCATAGGGATTGTTTATCATGGAGAAGAATATCAACTTCGAGTAGATTGGTTGGAAGAGTGGAAACCGTGTCTCTTCTGATGTTTGTGTGATTTGGACAATATATGGAAAATGTTCAACTGTTTCTGAATCAGTACCACAGTGACAAACTGGATCTGCTTTTAAATGCCGGTTAACTAGGTCTTGACTTATATCACTAATTCCTAGGCGGAGTCTGCACTGGTGAATCTGCTTGATTCTGTCTGACTCAGAGATTTTGTGGATTTCATGTTGTATGGGAGGTCGATCCATAGTTTAGCTTCGGTTGGAATAAATGAGTTTCTGTACACAGTTTTACATAGAGGAACATGTCTTTCAAGAGGTCTTTGCCCGTAAATAAGGATTTCTTGTTGATACCAGATCTAGTACTAGGCCACATAAGGGTTCTGGACACAAACCATTGACCATTTTATAAAACTTGATTAGTGTGTGCCTTCTTCTTTTTCTTTAAAGAGCAGAAGCCAGATTCTTCATACATTTTTGGTGACTTGTCCCTTTAACACTCCTACAATGACACGAATTGCTTCTAAATGAATATTTTCTAACATTTTTGCGTGTGTCTCACTGCAGTTGTCCCAGACAATATCAGTGTAGTCAAAGGGCGGCATAATAAATTATGTAAACATTGTTTCCAATGCTTTCCTTGATATCTCATATTTGTGATTTCGGAGGATAGTAATCAACACACACACACACACACACACACACACACACACACACACTTTCACCATGTGCACGACAGAATGAGAACGTCAGGATATACCGATGACGAGGTGACAACCCTGAATTGGCCGCTCTGGGCTGGCTGGGCTATACACGACTTGAACTGAAGTGTGAAGTTAAAGATCGTGGTTAAGGACGTGATGTGAATATGGTCAAGAACTTGTCTAGATGATAATATTTTGATTTGTTATGGCACGTGAGTATTTTAGATGCAGTCGGTTATAATGTGTTGTGTATGATTGAAAAAAGATAACGGCATCGTGACTTTGAATATGCAGCACTGAATATGTAGCAAAGCAAGTCAGGAAAAAGGTGTTGTTGTTGTTGTTTTTTAATCAAGGTGGATGTGATCCCGTTTACAAAATAAACTCAGTCATGTTTACTATGCTTCTGCTGTGTAGTGGGAAAAAGGTTCGGGGGGGGGGGGGGGGTCAAATAAAAAAACAAACAAAATAGCTGAAGGTGGGCACCAGTGACACCCTCGAGCAAATATTGTTCACTCTATTCCAACTGTAGCATCATGACATATTTTGCAATTTGTAGTATTGTACAAAATTTTCACGGCGGGGGAGGGGTGTGTGTGTGTGTGTGTGTGTGTGTGTGTGTGTGTGTGTGTGTGTGTGTGTGTGTGTGTGTGTGTGTGTGGAATTACGAACATGTTGCCACTGTGGAAGTTTGTTTTCTATCTGTGGGCATTTTCACATTATCCATTTTAAACATGTTTCCTCTTTAACCCTCAAACGACCACGTGGGGTCCGTTTGGACCCCAGCAGCATATTTTTATGTGCCGTTTTTGAGATTTTCGTAAGAAAAAAAAAAGTTTCCTGCCATGAATTTTTTTCCTGCTATGTCTCTTCGAACTTCACACGCATTTTTACAAAAAATCGCATACGGGTATGACAACTGTAGTGAACACAACGAGAATTATATGTCATATAATGTTATTGTCTTCAAGTTAATGAAATTTTTCACATCTACTAAATCTTTCGTATTGTGTTACAGTAAACCATGGACAACAAAACTAGACAACTAAGATACACAGCAGCAGAAGTTCTAAGAATAATTCAAGATGACCTAACTGATAACTGATCGGGAGCCGGAATAGCTCAGTTGGTAGAGTGCCGGACTCGTAATCTTGGTGATCCTGGGGTTGCGGGTTCGAATCTCCGCCGTGCCGTTTCGGTATGGGGGGATTTTTCCCTCGGAGTTAACATTGGTTCTGACTCCATTTCCCTTACAGTCCTTCGAATGAGACTATAAACCGAGGTTCCGTGTGTGAACGCACGCATAACATCTTGCACACACGTACAATTCCATCACCAACTTTCGGAAGAGTAGGCCAGTTTGGCCGTTGGTATGGATGACACATTACACATAGCATGCACCCTGTGTGAGTTATAGAAAGAATGAAGGAAGTAAGAAAATTGAGTGAACGGTATTGAACGATACTGACTGGATGTCACGGGGAAACTACTGAATGAAGCGCCAGCTGGCAGCTCTTCAGTCGGCACTACCCAGGTAGGCAGCCCGTTGTGTAAGCGAGTGTGGATTGTAAAGCGCTTAGAGCTTGGTCTCTAGCCGAGAATAGGCGCTATATAAGTATTCATTATTATTATTATATCATCATCATCATCATCATCATCATCATCATCATTATTATTATTATTATTATTATTATTATTATTATGACAAAACAGCTCCATTGGTGACGACGAAGTATCATCGGACTATGAGGACCATCTGCCTGAGATGTCGGATAATTCTGATACAGAAACTGTCCAAATGTCTTCCAAATTTTGACTTACAATAATGACATGGCCTGCTGAATGCATATTTCAATTATTTTTTCATAGTTTTAGGTTCTTTTATTTACTAATTTCTTGTTTTATGAAACAAAGAAAATACGTTGTTTTATAAGAAAGATTTTAAAGCGAGTTAGATCACGATTATTTTCTTATTAGTTTTGATTTTGTACAATAATAACATGATGCGCTGAATGCCAAACTCGGTTAAATTTCCAATTGTGCTTTCATTATTAGCTGTTATGGATGGAAGCAACAAGATATTTTGCTTTGCATGAAAGAACCAAAGCGTTTTGCTATTTTTTACATGATGCGTTGAATTTGCTTCGTTTTTTTTTTTTTTTGTTTTTTGTTTTTTGGTTTATTTGTTTTGTGTTGTTTTTTGTTATGAAAAAAAAGGGTTTTTTTTCTTTTTTTCTTTTTTTTTAAGAAACAGGCAAAATCTGTCTAAATAAACGTTTATTCTTCCTTCTTTCATTACGTGTTTTTTTTTAATTCTTCATTTTGTTGTTTAACCTTTTGGGGTCCACAATTTTGTTGTTGTTGTTGAAAACCATTATTGCATTTGAATATTAGATAATACTTGTCAATGTTGAAAGAAGCAACAAAAAAAACAAAAAAAAACAACCTATTATCTAAAGGAAAACTGAGAACCTGACTCAGTAAAGCTAACATTTCAGCAGAAAATCTACTGGGGGTCCAAACGGACCCCACTTGGTCGTTTTCGTAGGTAAAATACCTTGGTCGTTTGAGGGTTAATGTTTGTCGGGGATAATTCCACTGCCATTTTTTTTAACTATACACTCCTTCCGCCATTGTCCATAATCCCTATCGAGATTGACTCACCTTGAAATAATTTGCAAGAATGAACTTCCATGCAGACCTCATCCTCGTGCACTCAAATTTCAACAGTGTGATTCTGCTGGCACTTTCAGCACAACCACCTGACGACTCAATCATAGCGAGTGAGAAGACATTTCTAGTTTCTTCACATGCAGCTTAGAAAAGTGTGAACATAAATAAACAAATATAAAATTAAATGAATGAATGAAACAACCAATCAATCAACGAATCATAAAAAATACATAAATAAGCAACAACACTGAGCATGCATTGCACATTAAAAAAAAAAAAAGATACATACACACACCCACACCACACACACACACACACACACACACACACCGTTTTTTATGTGATGTAGCCTGCTGGGTTATGTTACATCGCATTGATTTATGTTCCATTGCGTTGTGTTGTATTACATTGTGTCATGTTACGTTATGTTGTATTGTCTTCCACTAAGTTGTGTCAAGATAAATCACTTTGTATGTGATGTATCGTCATCCCTTTATAGGCACTCATGTGGCTGCGTGGTTCAGTGCCTTTGCACGTTTCAGTTGACCACTGAACAGTTTTGTTGGAGACATCAATGACAGCCAGGTGTTTGTCACATACAGGAATGTCTGCTGTCTCCATGATCTGTTGAACAGGAAATCTTGTGAATAATGCATTTCGCTAGGAGAGTTAAATATCTAGAATCAATCATCCTAACTGACGGCAGTCTCCCTCCCTCTACCCATATATTTTCTACTCTCAAGTCTAGACTCTAAGCAACAGTATGCCATTCGCGTAGGTTAGACAGAACGGTTCACTGTTTGTCATACAAAGGGAATATATCTATTTATCATACACTGAATGAATGGTGATCAATAACAGGAGTCTTAACTTAATTACAGTCAATTAACCAAGTACGTTAATCAGTAAGGAACGCATTTTTGGTTTTAGGCCTAGAGTTTCCCTGCACTAAATTAAGATGCATGACAATTACATCTCTCGTTGTCATATTTTTCGCATATGTCACATAAATGTGTCACACATAATCTGACCAGAGGTTTATTGTTACGTATTCTACATATTTAAGTGACTAGGATTCTGGTTGTGTTTCAGTTATTGTTTATCTAGGAGCTAAAAAATAACGAGTCTAATAATTAGACTACAACTCTCTTAGCATCATATAATGTTCAGAACAAAAACCAGAGTAAATCTAGAGGTGGTCGAGATGTAATAGATTCTGTCAGAAGTTGTAGTTTGTGCCCACCGGAACCAGAGACGAATACGTTGATTTTTGAAGGGGGAAAAAGGTTAGGAAAAAATCCAATTTTACTGAACAAAAGTCGTAGAAGACATCCGTTTTGATGTCACTACATCTGATCCTTAGCTGTTATTATTTCAATATCCCGTTTGAAGATTTGACAGAAACTCTCATATGATCACACAGTAAGGCTTGATATGGGCATGTTCTATTGCACAGATACCTAGCGCCACCAATCAATCAATAACATTAAATACAGACAGCAGGCAACCGATGTCAAGTTACATACACAGTAGCAGAGCTGTAACTGTTGACTGCAAGGATTCACAGTGTGACGGACCGTTTCCCGTCCAGTCACAAATTCTTGTGCAACCGGGCTAACCGGAAAGTAGTCGTCCGGAAGCCAGTTGAAAAATTTACCTGACTGCTGCTCACCTGTGCACTGTTAAAGCCGGGTGAGCTGAACCGGTTAGACAGTTCCTGCAGTGATTCCGGCAACGCAACTACCCAGAAGCCGAAGAGGGACTCCGATCTGTTTTGGTGGCAGTCGGGTATTTATCATTCAATGTTTATTTATTAGCAAACCGAAACCGTATATCCCGTTTAGGAGTGTCACGGACGGCTCAGCATTTGAACTCTTTCTTGATAGGTTCAACGTAGGGAAACTAGAGTTCTCTTCTGTTAGTGGTTTTATAGTTCCCTGGTCACTTTTGGATACGTTCTATACTATCCGTACTCCTTCATATTCCTTTTCATCCATAGGGATCAGGGTCTCTTTATAGTGGTTATCATTGATTTCACTAACTTTTTTCCTTCTATCCCTTTGGGAGCCCCGTCTTCTAGGAGTAGGAAGCCATGCTTTTCACAACCCCGATTTCTGTGTGTGTGTGTGTGTGTGTGTGTGTGTGTGTGTGTGTGTGTGTGTGAACAAATATTGTTATCACATGCTCGCGCATTTGATTTTCTTTGTGTATAGCGATTTGACAACCTTTAATCCTTCCACCTAAAATAAGGGGAAAAGAGGAATTAGAGAGGTGGAGTTTGGATATCATTTCCCCATAATTGTTTCCTTGCATTGATTGCAGTCCCTTACTTTGTATGCAGAGGAGGGGTTTGGGGCTAATAGTAGAATTTATTAGGAGAAAGATAAAAAGGAACAACCAACACGTAGCAAATAGGGGTTTTCCCTGTAAATCAGAGCAAGTTAGCAAGGAGGGAGGGGGTTTGACAGTGCTTACCTCTCCTAGCATAGTCACATAAGACACCCCACACAGCTCCATATTCCGGAACTATATACAGACCATGATTGGCTTGCAGAGTTTGATCCATCACCTTTTCCCGGGTGCTTCTTCCCACCTTTCCCCACCTTTCTACGTCTTCTACCTTTCCTTCACCTTCCCGTGCTGAGAGTGAGGGGCCGTTGACCTAACCTCGGCCGAGATCAACCGAGTCCCCTGGATGCCTGCTTGAGGCTTGCCAATCGCTGAGGTCGCCATCAGGAGGAGAGTTCCTGCTGGACCACCTTGCAACAAGCCTCGTCTGTGAGCCTTCAATGGCATTATTGGGACACTTTTTTTCTCCGCTCTCACGGCGAGTCCATTTGAGTGTTGTGTGTGTCTCGTGACTGTTGTTAGAGTGAGTGTGGCCTGTCTCCCCTATCCCATCCAGGTGTGATTCTGTGACATAATCACCCAATAACTCGACTGTGGACATGTAGCTATAGCTCAGTACCCTTTGAGACTTTGCTGAGGTCTGAGCTCGATCCCTTTTTCTGTTGGTGCCCAGTGTGTAACTCCGCCAAATGAAGAGGAAATAGTGGCTGTGGCATTTTGTAGCACATACCCTAGTGTGCTGAGAAAGAGAAAATTGACTCTATTTGTGAGCCTTAGGATTGGATCTGGATATACCCATTTAGACATTGAGGGTGTTCATCCCAGCGTTTTTTGTTTTGTTTTGTTGTTGTTTTTCTGGATTTTGCTGCCTCTGGGCGAGAGATAGTCACATCTTGGCCTTCGAGCCACGGATTGATTAGGAATTGACATTGGTTGTGTGTGCGTGTTGTGTGTAGTAGATCCTTTATGTTGAGAATGTCCCTCCTCTTATTTTTTTCTGTGGGTTGAGTGGGGTGGTAGCATTTTAGGCTGGGTTTTAGAGGAGGGGTGGCAATAGAGTGGGGGAAGTCCCAAGGGTTGGTGTGGTTTGGGATTATTTTTTGTTTCTTTTGGGAGTGTGTTTTGCTTTTTACCGTGTGTAGGTAGCTTAGTTTTCTCTCTATAGGCACTTTTTTTCCTGACTTTCATTTTCCTCCCCTCTACTTTTCCTTCTGTCTTTTATTCTTCTGTATGGCCCTTTCCCACAGAGTGTGAGTGATTTTTGTTGTGCTTGTCTATATGTGACAAAGTGTTGTCTTAGATGTTTTCCTTTGCCTCCTTGTGTTTGTCCTAAGTGTGTGGCAATTCGCGGATCCCGCTTGGCCCCTCTCCTGAACCCTGTCATTTTTTTGACAAGGAGCGACTGAAACTTTCTCAGCGCACTGTGAAGGTTTTTGTTTAGAAAACAAAAGTTATTTGTTGTGTTCTGTTATCCTATGACTTGATAGGGTAGCAACACGAAATTATTTCGAAAAACATGAATAGAAGAAGTGAGTGTTAAAGGAAGTGGTCTTCAGGGGAAAAAAATTGTTTATTCTGTGATTTAACTAGTTATGAACTTCCTGATGAAAAAATGTTTTTTTTACAATGTGGTTTGCGAGAAGAGGGAGAGTTTTGATGCTATGGATAATAAGGTCCCAGAGTGAGCTACAGAGACTTCATACATACTAGTTTTGATTTTTTATATGGATGCGTATTTAATCCACTCTTGATATGAATATCGAATAGTTGTGTGTTGGTGAACAAGAGTGTGTGTGGAAATATTACAGGTAGTGAAGTAGATGAATCTCTTTGGGGAAAAAAATGCCTTTTAAAATCTGGTGATCATATGAATGAAATTAACATTCTTGTCGAGTTACAACAAAAAAGAAATGAACATTTTGTCGTGACATTTATAGTTTGATGAAAAGTAATCATTAATTGTGTGTAATGAATTGTATTCATGGTTTTATTGAAGAGGGTCTGGGTGGGATTCCTTTCCCCAATTTGGAAAAAAAAAATAGATTCTGAAAGGTTTATATTGAAATTCTTTCCTGTGTGTAGTATTATGATTCCGGAAAAGGGAATGTTGTAGTGTTATGATTCCGGAAAGGGGATGTCGTAGTGTTATGATTCCGGAAAAGGGAATGTTGTAGTGTTGTGATTCCAGAAAAGGGAATGTTGTAGTGTCATGATTCTGGAAAAGGGAATGTTGTAGTGTTGAAGAAAGAATATGCTGATGTTTGTCTCAAGTTCTAGTGGGATGTGGCTAATCAATATGAATGTAGTCGTGATTGTAATGAATAGTAGCCATGATAATCAAGGTAGTTAATCAGTTTCCCTCGGGTAGAAGTGTTCACTGGACTCATGGGGACTGGCTGCCACGTTCTGAGGGTCGGGGCTGTAGCCGAGTTCTACCCCCCTGTTCTCCACTTTGTGTCGGTGTTGAGAGGCCGGCCTGAGTGCCGGCAACTGCCCTACCTGCCAATGCGCCCGGGGACCGACCGACTACCTGCTGAGCCATTTGGGCTGGAGACGCCGCTGCTGCCAAGCCAGAGTGCTGCTCCCGAGTTTTCAACCAGCGACCTGTTGGTTAGGCTGTCGCTGCGTTCTGTGTGTCTGTGTGTGAGCCACAGCTCCTGTGTGAGACTGTCGCCGGCAGAGACGCCATGAGTGTGATAGTGATTTTTGAGCCACAGCTCTGTGAAGTTCTGTAAGTCCTGTTTCGGATTTGGCGCTGTAGACGTTGTCTTCATCATCTTGTCGTCTTTGCCTTCTTCATCGTTCTCGTCATCGTCGTCGTCGTCTTCGTCGTCGTTTGGAACCAGCAGCGCTAGCCGTTATATATAGATATATTTTGTGTGTACGCCTCATGGTTTGTGTGCCGACCTATTGATGTTATTGCTTCTATTATATTTGTTTGTCTGATAGCTCGGGCGCATAAAACAAAAAAGTGTTGTTCTGTTGCCTGGCTGTCAATATTGGGTGAGTGGGGGTGTGTATGTGAATTGGAAAAGTCGTGCAAGCATCAATAATTTCTGTGTGAGAGTCAGACAGATACCCGCAGACACGACCCATTCCATCCGTAACACACACAGGTGCGCGCGCGCGCGCACACACACACACACACACACACACACACACACACACCACTGCAGCACACCACACCGCACCACTCTCTCTCTCTCTCTCTCTCTCTCTCGGTTTTGGGAAGGTGGTCACAGTCTCATGTTTTCCTGGAAGAGTACGCTAGTGTGCAGTCTACGGACGGTTTTCGAATGTTATTTTCTGCAAGGTGGTGTATGAAACGCACAGTGCATCGACTGATGATGTTAATTATCGCCGATTGTTCATCGTTTTGAAATTACTTACATGTTTATTTTCAACATACAGTAAAGAAAGAGTGATCGAATCGCAAATTCATTCTCGAGATCCGATTTGTGAAGCACGTGCTAAAACAATAACGTTGTTGCCCTAAGCTGACCGTGATGATGTTTGTTGTGAACTGTCTTTCCTGAACAAATGGTCCGTGCTTAACGTGCGAGATGATGGCCCTGCCCACACAGATGTGCTTGGTGTGTGTTGTGAAAGCCTTTAGCGTGCATGACGTCGGGTCTCGTGTCCTTGAACGTAGCCAGAGAAGCATAGGCGCTTGCTGTTGATGACTTATCAAGCAGTAACAAACTACATCACGCAGCTGCATACAAAAACGTTTTTTGTGTGGCGAAAAGGAATTATGTGTGTGGCGGAATGCGCAACTGCTTCGATTTACTGCTGTCCTCGACAATTCCATCACACTCCAGGTGACAGACTTTGATCAAGCAAGATGACCGACCACTATTATCTCCCTCTACACAAGACCAGCCGCCATGGCACAGTGGTTAGCATCGTGGACTCCCGGCTGGGAGGTCGTGGGTTTGAATCCCATCAGAGTCATGTGGGTTTTTCTGCCCCGACCGGCGCCTACCCAGAGTTGAGTTTGCTACGGACTCAGTTGGGAAGACTGGGACCACACAGTCGAGTTTCATCCACTTAATGGATGCGTTTCTGAGAGTGTTGCTCAAATTTCCTGACCAACACTGCAGGTGCCTGTATCTCTCGGGCCTGGTTGACGCTGGGATATATTATGAAAGGAAGTATAGAGTACAGCCTTGTCATGTAGTCTCAGACCAAAATGGAAATCCGGAGCGTCATCTTAATCATCCTCATTCTCATCGGTCACCATAAAATATTGTCTCAAATTTTGTGGCCTTGATGCCCTGCTCTCATGGCAACCTCAATTTAGATGTCCTCTCCACCTCTGCGGCCTTGGTTTGGTTCCGTCGGGGTCACCGTATCGGCGAGTCCATGGGGGATGTCGTTGGACGGACGTGGTGGCGCCCTCTGGAGGGAGAGCAAACTCACGCTGGCTCCACGACTAAACAATTATTGTCGTCAGAACGGGGCTTACTAGGTAGTGTCCTGCATATGTTAGATCAGAACAGGCGCCACTGAACACCACCGAAGTGACTCCGCAGCAGTGCAGTGTCTCCTCCGGTGGGTTGCCTCTTGACTACTTGACATTGACTGCTCCCTCTGGAATGCCGGTGCTGGGACTGCGGCGGGGCTGACCGGGCTGTGGCTGTGGACGCGGTGTCGGAATGAGCGGCGTGGGTGCACTGCCTCTGAGGTGGCGCAGAGGCTGGGACAGAGAAAAAAAAATCTCCCTCTACAAAATGGATCACTACCCTTCAAACCGAACTGGCCAAAACCACAATCCATCTTTTCTTGGAAACTTCTAAAAGAATTACGATTACCCCATATTTTAAATCTGCACAGAATACAGGAACACTTCTATGCCAAGGAAAAGATTGCTCTCTGTGGGACTCGGAAGAATGTGAAAAAAATAAAAATTTTCATTTCGACATTCCTCAGCGACAATGACACCAATGCCTTCACATCCTCTCTTTTCTATGTACCTCTTACTTTCATCCATCCCCTTGGCCAGCCCCATTCCACTGGCCAGCCCACATTGGACCCTCCCAGTGACTCTACCGCAGTGGCAGACCCTCCAGTCCTCGCAGAGAAAGGGTCGTCATCACCTCCATTGAGCACATTCCCACCCCCACCATGTTCCCTCAGTGAGGATCCCCAGACACAGCTGTTAGCACACCCCATCTCAGGTTGTCCTGCACCCAACTGCCCCCTCCCCAGCGGCAGTGCTACTGTCGTCCATGAAGACCAACGATGAGTGTGACGATACCTCGTCGGAACAGACGACGTTCACATTAACAGGATCTAGGTGGCGTTGTTTTTATTTATTAGTGAAGGACATGCGCAGTAGGTTGGATGACGATGCTTCCTAACAACCGTCAACAATTGAACGGTCTCCGTAACATGTAAGCTAAATCGACCCATCTTAGTTCAAGTCCGCACTTAACTAACGATACATGGTGGAAGCGTCGGGATCTAGAGACTGAAACGAAGAAAGAAAATGGCATTCAAATCTCCTGAAGATTTCGATTTTACAAAACCAAGTGACTGGCCGACCTGGCGACAAAGGTTTCTCAGATTCCGAGATGCATCGAAACTCTTCAAAGAAGAGAAGAAAGTACAAGTGAGTAGCTTTCTCTATGCAATGGGTACAGCAGCAGAGAAAATTTACGCAACATTTTCTGACGTCGACGAAAACTCGACTGTAGAACGAATTTTAGAACGCTTTGATGAATACTTTGTACCTAGAGTCAATGTCGTACATGAAAGAGCCTTGTTCTATTCACGAAATCAACTAGCTGGAGAGAACGTAGAATCATATGTTAGAAAGCTGTATGAACTTGCAGAAAGTGCTAAATTCACGAACAAAGAAGAAAGTATTAGGGACAGGCTTGTTCTTGGTGTTCGTGATACAGAACTCTCAGAGAAGCTACAGCTTCAAGCTGATCTGACTTTGAGAGACGCCATACAGCAAACACGTCAGCTGGAATTAGTCAAACTCCAACTGAATGAACAAAGACACTCCGCTGGTGCTACTGTTGATGCAGTTGCACATGGATCAGCAGGATGTTCTCTTCAGAAAAGGAGCTACGATTCGGGAAGGGGAGGAAAATCAGGAAGTCAACCTCTTCGTAGTCACCTTGACAAAAAGCAGTTCAAGAAGTGCTCCAACTGTGGATATCAGCATGGGAAAGACATGTGTCCTGCAAAAGGAAAACAGTGTCTGGGATGTGCAAGTATAACCACTTCCAGAAAGTCTGTCGTTCATCCACAACTAGCCAAGTTTCGCGAGATCAGTGAAAGATCTCCAACAAGCCAACCACAACTTTACACACATTTCCTAGGAAGCATTGAGAAACAAGATGAAGAAGAGCCGCCATGGCGCACAAATTTAGTGATGAATGGACGTTCCGTTTGTTTCAAGATCGACACAGGTGCTGATGTATCTGTGATATCAAAGAAAGTGTATGACAGTCTACGTCCAAAGCCAAAATTGCGAAAATCAGCAGCTATTCTACAAAGTCCTGGTGATGATCTTCAGCAGAGAGGAACATTCATAGCACATGTGAATACAAATGATAAAAACTGTTGCTTTTCGAGTCTTTGTGATTGATAGCAACTGTGATAGCCTCCTCAGCAGAGATGCAGCTCTACGGCTAGTTTTTGTCAAGCGACTTGATGACCTGCATGATCTTGCATTCGGGGAAATTGGAAAACCAGTCCAGTGTGATCCAGTCAAAATCAGATTAGAGGATGACAGTACTCCATATCACATCACTACAGCAAGAAGGATACCACTCCCCTTGATGCCTAAAGTTGAAGAAGAACTTCAGCGAATGGAGGCAAACGGAGTGATCGAACGCATCACCGAGCCAACTGACTGGTGCGCACCGATGGTACCAGTTTTAAAGAAAGGAGGAGGAGTGCGTATATGTGTGGATCTGAAGAAACTGAACAGAGTGATAAAACGAGAACGATATATACTACCTACTCATGAGGACATCACACACAAACTGACAGGATCCACAGTGTTTACGAAACTAGATGCAAGATCTGGTTTCTGGCAGCTTCCCCTAGATGATGAAACTGCCAAACTCACAACGTCCATGACACCATTTGGCAGGTACTTCTTCCGCCGTCTTCCATTTGGAATATCAATGGCTCCTGAAGTGTTCCAGCGAACGATGGAAACAATCCTGGGCGACATTGATGGAGTGGAGTGCTACATGGATGATATCCTCATTCATGGAGATGATATGGAAAAACATGATGAGCGTCTGAACAGAGTTCTTCAGTGTTTATCAGCAGTTGGACTGAAGCTCAACAAAGAAAAATGTGAATTTCGCAAGAAAGAAATCAGCTTTCTATGTCACATTTTCAAGGACGGGATCAAACCGGATCCATCGAAACTGGATGCTATTCAAAACATGAGTGATCCAACAAACATTTCTGAACTCAGGAGGTGGCTAGGAATGGTCAACTACCTAGGCAGTTTCTCCCAGATCTGTCAACAATCCTGAAACCTTTGAATGATCTTCTCCACAAGGAAACTCCATGGATATGGGACAGACCACAGACAGATACTGTGAAGAAAGTCAAACATTTACTTTCCATAACACCAACACTTGCATTTTACGATGTAACAAAACCAACAATCGTAAGTGCTGATGCTAGCAGTTATGGACTGGGAGGTGTGCTTCTTCAAAATCACAATGAAGAACTGAAGCCAATCGCATACTGCTCTCGTACCCTTACTGAAGCAGAAAAAGGATACGCTCAGATAGAAAAAGAATGTTTGGCAATGGTCTGGGCTTGTGAAAAATTTGAACGCTATCTGGTAGGCCTGGAAACTTTCACAGCCATAACTGACCACCAACCACTTGTTTACACTAGTGAACAACAAAGACCTGCAGGAAACGCCACTCAGATGCCAGAGACTGCTTATGCGTTTGATGAGGTACAATGTCAAAGTAGAATACACTCCTAGCAAGAACATGGTAGTAGCCGACACACTGTCTAGAAGCTCAGTATCAACTGAAGATAGCCTTGTCTTGCAAGAAGACGTCCAAGGTTATGTTGATGAAATTGCTTCATCTTGGCCTGCGTCTGATGCCAAGATCAGTCAAATCAGAGAGGCAACACAGCAAGATGCAAGCTTGAAACAGCAATTGAATATACACAGAATGGTTGGCCAAATCACAAGAAAGATGTGTCTCTAGCAGCCATAGACTTTTTCACAATACGACAAGAACTCGGTGTTCATGATGGACTACTTCTGAAGGGACATAGGATGGTCATTCCTTTCTCCATGCGACAAGAAATACTGGAAAGAATACACGAAGGACACTTAGGCATTTCCAAGTGTCGAGAACGAGCAAACCAAGGAGTGTGGTGGCCAGGCATGAGTCGAGACATTGAAGATGTTGTTTCAAAATGTCGGGCATGTCTTGAAAAACGCCCGTCTCAACATCATGAACCTCTTCTGCCATCAACTCTACCCAACACGTCCTTTTGAACGAATTGCAGTGGACCTCTGCGAATTCAAAGGAGACTACTACCTGGTGTGTGTGGATTACTACTCCAGGTATATTGACATTGCCTATCTGACCAACATTACGGCGTACTCCGTGATCAACAAGCTGAAAATACGTTTGCACATCACGGAATTCCAGAAGTTGTTATTTCTGATAACGGAAGACAGTTCTCTTCATCAGAATTTCATAAATTCGCAGCTGAATGGAACTTTACCCATATTACCAGCAGCCCACATCACCCACAAGCTAATGGGGCCGCAGAACATGCAGTGAAGACAGCAAAAGAAGTCCTTCGACAGGAGGATGTGTTCATGGCTTTGCTGATCTACCGCTCTACACCCATCCCAGAGCTAGGAGCGAGCCCTGCTGAACTGGCTTTTCAACGACGCCTGAGGACAACACTTTCAACTCTGCCAAAAACTCTGTTTCCAGTGAACGTCAGTCACAACCAAATGCAGAAACGTGACCAAGAAATGAAAAAGAAACAGAAAAGAAACTATGACAGTTATCACGGTGTTCGTCCCCTGCCTGAACTCCATCCTGGAGACCCTGTGCTTATCAAACAGACGGGAGAAAGGATGGAAGCAACCTGGTGTTGTGAAGGAAAAATGTGCACCAAGATCCTACATGATCCAGACAGAGAAAGGTGAACTGAGGCGTAATCGAAAGCACCTGTGCCTTCGAACAGATACTCACATCCAGTACCAACTCCTAGAAGACCTGGTTTTTACTGATCCTGAACAGTGGCGACCATCTGCTGTTAATGAACCAGCGACGACTTGCCCTGACCAGTCATCGTCCGCTGATGATTCCCAGCCTACACATGCTGCCGAGGACCAGACTACACCTACTCTTCTGCATGCAAATCTACGCCTGCTGCTAAACAGAACACACGTGATACACACACTTACCATACACGCAGTGGAAGACAAATGAAAAAGCCTGCAAGATTCCGGCAAGAGTGAGAAAACTTCCGGACATCTCAGTGGTGTTATTTGTGTTTATTTTCCATTCGGGTTGGAAATTGTTCCGGTTCGTGTTCATATTTGTTACATTAATAAACCCAGATTACGTTTGTTTAGCTTTGTTTTAATTGACGTAAAACATATCGCGGTAATGAACAATGAGCTAATCGGAACAGTCACAACAGAAAAAAATAGTTCTTTTCTAGAGAAAGAGGGATGTGACGATACCTCGTTGGAGCAGACGACGTTCAAATTAACAGGATCTAGGTGGCGTTGTTTTTATTTATTAGTGAAGGACATGCGCAGGAGGTTGGATGACGATGCTTCCTAACAACCGTCAACAATTGAACAGTCTCCGTAACATGTAAGCTTAATCGACCCATCTTAGTTCAAGTCCGCACTTAACTAACGATACAATGAGTACCACTCCCCTGGGGTCCTAGGAAGAAGACTCTTTGCCGGCGAACTCTCTGCCTTCGACAAACCCACCACAAGCCTTCTCCTCTCCATTTGTACAAACAGCACTTTTCTCAGCTAAAAGATGAAGTCAGAGATCTGGATGCCTCCTTACAGACATCAGAGAATCGTTGTTGTCATTTGTCAAGTGGGAGTACACCTGACAGGGGGGGGGGGGGGGGGTATAGGTAATGTGCAGTGGCACAAACGGAGCGAGCACTCAAACCCTCCCACCACCAGACCACAAGAGGAGGAAATTTCAACAAAACTTGTATTTACAATACAACCATTCACTCGCACTAGCACTCCAGATGGGGTAAGGACTCTAACAAAGAAGAGAGAAGATAGCCGAGAGAGAAGAGGGGAACAGAGAGAAAGGCATTACCCAGAGCCAGCTGTCTTAGGGGACAAAGTAAAATTAAAAGAACGAGAAAGAAAAAGCTTCCAAATACCCCAGGATCTTGCTACTATCCCAAACTAACCTGCTACAAGGACGTTCAGCAGAATGACAGAAGAAAGATAGTTCTAGGAACAATGTTACATCCAACAGGACCTACACAGCGAGAATTAAACAAAAAACGAATCAGTGACACACACACACACACACACACACACACACACACACACACACACACACACACACACATACGCGCGCGCGCGCGCGCGCGCTCGCGTGCCAGACCCACGTTTAAACCACACAAAACGGTAAACTTAACACAAAAAGTCTGTGATTCAGAAGGTTCGCAGAGGGAGGTGGATTCTGTAGAGAGGTGAAGGACGTTGTTGGCTGGTCTCCCGGTCAGAAGTGAAGCAGATATCCCAGAGGAGAGACGAAGAGTTCATCACCGCCAACTCACAGGTCTGAACGAAGGCTGGTGCCGGGGCGAAGGTTAACTGCAAGGTCCGCAGTTGCAGGTCGCCCAGGCAGCCCAAGACCGGAGGTTGCAGCTAAAAATAGGCAGAAAATCCCGCCCTACGGTTGAGATCAGTCTCCAGACAAGGAATCACCGCAGTCATGTGTGCAACGTAGTCGGTCTGGCAGTGTGTCATCGCATCAAGGGTCACGATAAGGTCAACAACGTCGTTTTTATCACCACAAAAAGGACAAATAAATCAGAGTAACTTTCCCCCTTTTACCCCCCTTTTACTTGACCTCTACTAAGGGCAATTTCCTAAGTCAATCAGCGCTTAAATAAAACAATTAGAATCCATCCACACTTCTGTCACACAAACATATAGGACACAGGACACGAAGAGAACGGAACCAAATGTAGGGGCGATACGGCGAGCATTCCTCGCTCCATGGCCTAAATGTTTAGCCGTTCGCCCGCCCATGCGTTCCGCGATCCGTCCCGTGTCTATGAAGCGAAAAGGAAAAATAACACTAACAAATCTGATATCCCATCTGGCCAGAGTCACATACTGAAGGAAAGAAAATATCCATTACATAATTCGAGTCTGATACAACCTTAAGAAAGAGGGGAGGTGAGTATTGACTCAACCCGAGTAAACAAAAACAAAACAAAACAAAACCTAATTAGCTTCCATTAACTGAAATGAAGGGATATTATATAGTTACACATTTTTAACTTGGTCCGAGGTGACAGAACTCTAGCCGCTAAGGACGGAAAACGCAATTAAAGACCATGCGTTTCTACAATTTTACAAGGGACTAGGTGTATATCTCGACACCAGTTTCATACTAGCTTCCCCCGTTTTGGAGCAGTTACACACGAAAAGGTGTGCCTGAACCAACAACACATGCAGGGAAGAAGAAAAACCTTTCAACCGCTGAAAGGCTAGAAAACTAACATGAAACAATACGCTGTCCAAAACAGAACACATAGTTACCAGAATGGCGGGTGGGAGAGGTGAAGAACGGTCCACTTCCCGGTCCAACGAAGGGTGGAAGCCAAAACAGTGACGGTCCAGTGACGGTTTGTTTTGAACATTGTGCTATATAGAATCAACTACCTGACATGCTTTTGTGTGTGTAATTCAATAGTCTTGCAAATGTGTGTGTGTGTGTGTGTGTGTGTGTGAGAGAGAGAGAGAGAGAGAGAGAGAGGTGACGTGTTTCTGTGCTGCAGTGGCCTGATTCGTGCAAAATGAACCATTGCAGATCGACTGTATCAGGCTGCACGAAATAACCCTGAAGTTTACCCCTCCATTGCTGTGCACTTGTTTATTGTCATTAGCTGACTGCTTTTTGTACTCCCAGTTCTTATAGAACAGGGAGTACCTTAGAATGGGAACGAAGGAATGCTGTGTGTGTGTGTGTGTGTGTGTGTGTGTGTGTGTGTGTGTGTGTGTGTGTGTGTGTGTTCTTTAATTTAACATATATCCACCTAACAGTGATCTTAGACAGTATGTAAGTGTTATGTGTGTGCATGTGGCGTTTTTGGGTGTATGCATGCGAACAGTTGTTGTTGATTTTGGGCGTACGTATGTATGTGTCATGTATGTGCCCATTAATAAAGGCAGAGGCCTAACACATACAGAAGTATGTGAATTGTAGTTGAATGACCGGTACTCAAGCCGTAAGGTGAGAATCTAGATGATTCTCCATTTTGTTTTCAACGGTTTATTGTCGGAACCGAAACTATGTTTGAAAAATTGAAGAGTTCAAAAATGTTAAAGTGTAACATGACTGCTAACTGGCTGGCAGTGTGTTTTGAACTCGTGTTTATCCGGTTTGTTATAGCTGGGCCGACTCCCCGTGCGGTAGAGGAGACTGGAGATCGGGCACTAAGGTGGATGGCCGGGGGCTGCGCGCGTTCACGGGCCAAGCTCCGATCCGCGGGAAGATCCAGGTTGGGCAAGAGTTTGTTGCCGACCAGTAGTTGTGATGTGTATGGGATCCCCGCACAGAGGAAGCCAGTTCCGGACACCCACAGAGAGTGTGTGCGGACACTTGCAGTGAGTAAACCTACAAAATCAGTATTGTGCGCAGAAGAAGCGTACTTGATTGGTTGCACCAGCTGAAAGATAAATAATGAAAATATATAAGCTTTGATGGATGCCAGAGTAAAGGGAACCCCCATGGGATTTAAAAGATTAAGGAGGGGATGAACCAAAATTGACCTTTGTTTGCGCCTTATGTGTATGGAGTGGATGCAGTTGTGTGCGGAGGAAAGACGTCAGGTTCGTGTGTGTATGTGCGTGCATGCATGGATATCACGTCTGACAGTATGTATAATGTAATTAGGCGTAGATAAAACAACCACCACCACCAAAACAACAACAACAACAACAACAACAACAACAACAAAAACAACAACAACAACAACAACAAAACATCACATAACTGAATCCAAACTTTGAAAGAAACACTAAATAAGCAACTAACGCCAAGATGGGGAAAATAACATAGACGTTAAAGTAAATGACCAGTTTGACTCTTAATCAGTCCTTAAACAACTTCAAAAATGTTTGATTCCTTAGAGATGACGTCTTCAAAGACTGACATCGACGGTTCAGTGTTCAACAACCAAGCAGGTAAATAGGGTTTCATTCTATCGCACAAAAAATGATGGAACGCAATGATTTGCTGGCCACAAATACAAGTCACATGTTTACAGAATTTGGTTTTAAAGGCATCAAGCCCTCTAAAAAATCAAACTTTTTAAAATCCTCTCTTGGTAGAGATTCTTGATACCTGTTTTATTGTCTGATATCTTGTTAAATGATATCCCCTTTTTGTTTCTGGTCCCTTTACACTTATTTAAATATAGAGTTCCATGCTGCGTCTTTTAAAAGACTATTAATCTCATGTAAGGATAAAAGAATGCATATCTTTGTTAAATGAGTTTCAGTGATAGCAGCCTTTTTGGCTAATTTGTCTACCCTTTCATTCGCAAATAATCCACAGTGAGATGGAACCCAACAAAAATCGACATAAGAACCACGTAAATGCAAAAAAAATGAATTAAGTCGTAGACTTCTGATATAAGTTCTGCTCTCTCATACTTGTATTGGAAAATTTTAGAGCTTGTGTGGGAACTGATTTTGAATCAACACAATGTAGTATTTGAAATACAGGAAATCGAAAATCAAGAAGAAGTTAATGCCATAATAACGGCAACAAGTTCCACAGTAAATATGGAAATATTCTTACCAAGGTGGAAACCTTTCTCTATTTTTAAGGATGGAATTATGAATGCTGAACCAGATAAATGATTGTCTAGTACGGAGCTATCTGTATAGATTTTAAGGTGATTTATGTAAGTTTCATTTATATGTGACTTAACATACGTTGGCAGCAAGGGTCCGTCACTTTTTTCTTAAACTTGTATAGACTATGTCATAATTTGCTCTACTAAGTTCCCATTCCGGGATTGTGGTAAAAGACACCCAAGGAACTACTTTTGAGGTGTAGTGCCTGCTTTTGTAAATAAGTCAGATGTGTATGAGGCTATCAATTTTAGAGAATCAATTTTTTTTGTGTGCCCGTTTAGGAAAATGTATTTATGATTTTAATTCAGTTTCAGTGGTATTAAGGTTTTTGTAGTGTATGACGTCTTAAAATATATTTTGCTGATGCAAGTTTCATATTTTCTTCAAAAGGCAATATTCCGATCTCCATATAAGTTCTTAAAGTTGATGTATGAACCGGGACACCAAGAGCTCTCTTGTAAGCTTTACTATCGATATTCTGTAACTTTTTAATTAAATATTTGGGGCTGAAAAATGTCTCCTGGGCATAGGATATTTTGATCGTACAAGCGCAGCAGTAGCTAAATGTGTTAATACTTTACTGTCTTTACCCCATGATTGTTGACTCACCATTTTCAAGAAATTTAAAGTTGTCTTAGCTTTTGTTAGAATAGTTTGTATGTGGTAATTCCAGCTCAATTCAGAGTTTAAAAATTTACTCCTAAAAATTGTGCAATTTTTTTTTTTTTATATTCAAGGCACAATCCATCTATTTGATATGAAGGCAGAGGACTAGGATCATAACCAGTATTGAACAGAACCATATGCGATTTTCAGCTGATAGGGCCAATCCATTTTCAGTCTTGTACTTACTAATTTTATCTAGTTCATTTTCATATATCTTTTTTAATATAGTTGATTGATCTCTAATGGTGTTGGACGTGTTAAAGTAACTTTCATCCATATGCAGATATCACCCGCACATTGTGCTAGTTCAACAGTTTTTGATAATGATTTAGGAAGATCATGGATCAAAATATTAAACAGGATAGGAGCTATCACAGCTCCATGCGGGATTCCATCTGGATATGTCTTTCATTAAAATATATATGTCCTACCTTCGTCTGAATTGTTCGATCACTTAAAAAGGTTTTGTGTAATTATACATACTCCCCGAGAGACAATTAACTTCACTTTGTTCAGACGTTTTTGAATGCCAGGCTTGATCATATGCCTTTTAATGTCAAAAAACGCGACAAGTACATTTTTTTTCTTCTACGTGCTAACTGATGTTTAACCTGTCTTGTAATTTTTACAAGGTGGTCAACTGTAGATCTGCCCTTTCTAAGGCCCGCGTGTTGCATTGGTATTATACTATTTTTTTTCCGCAAGGATGTTCGAGTCTTTTTAAAATAATTCTTTCCATATACGTTTTCCCACATATGAAGCGAGAGCAATTGGCATGTAGTAACTTTTGTCTGATTTTGACTTGCCCTCTTTAGGGATAGGTGTTACAATCAATTTTTCCCACACAGATGGTTGAAACCCTTCAGACCAACATTTCTGAAAAAAAAAGTTCAGAAACATTGTGAAATTAACTGGCAAATGCTTTATCATTTCATTGGAAATCGCATCTGGTCCCACTGATTTTCTTTTCAAGCCAATAGAGAAAACTGGATCTTTTACTTCTTGAAATGTAAGGGGAGCGTTTGTATAGTGACTATTATTGGAACTTTTTCCCATGCAGTTTTCTTATCCTCCATTTTCTCTAAGTATATATTTTTTTTTCCTTTCTGTCAGGCCCTCCCTATTGCTATTTCCAATATTTAAAATATTTCCAAATGCTTCAGCCTTTTCAAATTCTGAAGGAAACTCATTATTTTCCGATGTTATGGGATATTCAGGTAGACGGATTCCATTTTTCATGTCGTTAGTTTTTTTTTTTTCCATTTTTTTCTGAAGATCTTTGTGGTCATGTATTTCATTTTCACAGAAATTTGACCAGTATAGCTCCTTGACTTTTCGATTACTTTGTTACTATGATTTTTTGCTCTGTTCTGTTCAGCAATTTTGTCAGGATCTTTCTTATCTTTCAGATATATTTTATAGGCTTGCATCTTTTTTTTTTTCTCTTGCTTCTTCACAAGTAGCTGAAGTCTGGTGCGTGCGCACGGGATCGTCCTCCACACGTATACCTAAAGCAAACGACAAAAGTCTTTATTAGAACAAGTTCACACCCCCCCCCTTCTCCCACTTCATCACTGTATAGCTAGTGCTAATTATGCACAGTGGCAATAAGAGGTTGCAAATAAGCGTTTGCAGAGCCTTTGAAATGATTCGGTTATACACACACACACACACACACACACGCACGCACGCACACACGCACGCACGCACGCACGCACGCACGCACGCACGCACGCACGCACGCACACGCACGCACGTATGCACGCACGCACGCACGCACACAACACACACACATTCTCTCTCTCTCTCTCTCTCTCTCTCTCTCTCTCTCTCTCTCTCTCTCTCTCTCTCTCTCTCTCTCTCTCTCTCTCATCATTATAAACTTTAAAACAGTATAATGGATGGATGTGCGATGCATAATTAGGTGTGATATATGTGTGTGTGTGTGTCTCTCTCTCTCTCTCTCTCTCTCTCTCTCTCTCTCTCTCTCTCTCTCTCTCTCTCTCTCTCTCTCTCACACACACACACACACACACACACACACACGCACACACACGCACACGCGCACGCATG
>JADBJO010005209.1:145000-160000 GCA_016801955.1 Conus betulinus
GCTAATTCCACAAGCTGTAACATCTTTACAGCCCACACAAAACTGAAGCGACAGCTCTGTCCACAACAGGAGCGATGCCTCTAACACAAGAGCTGAGGATCACACACATACACTATGTTGACACCACAAAAGCGACGGCCCTGGTACAGCAGAAACGACGGCTCTGGTACGAATGCCCCAACAGGTCGCTGGTTCAAATACCTCAAGATTGGCGCCTCTGGCTCGGCAGAAGCAGCGGCTCTGGCACAACTGGCGCGTTGGGTTACTGACGATTCACACGTCGAACTCTCCACACCCTCAGCAGGGTGGAGACAAGAGGTAGACTCAGCTACGCCCCGGACCCGGGTGCAGTGTCAGGTCGGGTTACTGTCGACTCCCACGTCGACCTCCTTACACCATCAGAGGGTGGATACAAGGGGTAGACTCCAGCTACGCCCCAGACCCTCTAGCAGTGGCAGCCAGTTCCCGGTCACACCAGGACAATGACTCTACCTGGGGGAACTGATAACTACTTTGATTATCTAGCCTACTATAGCGTGGTAGACTATCGATTTCGACAATGTCACTGTGCAGATGACCTTCTCCCATGGGCACGGGTGTGGCTGGAGAGACCGGCTCTCGAGGCACAAACCCGTGGGCAGTAGGGGCATTTGAACGTGGCTAATTTGGGAAGGGAGGACACCGAGGCCTTGCGTTTTTTTTCTCTTGCAGTAGTCATGTGATACTTTGATTATCTAGCCTACTATAACATGGCTATTAATTATCATGGTTATTAATCATATTGATAATAAACAGTTACTTTATATTTAACGAGAACTTTGGGGAAATACCCACAGCAAAATCTACAACGTTCAGTACAGTATCACAATAGAACATTCTTTTTTCTGGAATCATGTTCTACACATTGAGGGAGGTGGGGTGGTTGGGGAAACTTCCACACAGACATTTTCGAAATCATGTTTTACACATTGGATATTACAAAAAGATAATCATATCCATGTCAAAGGATGGTTAAGATACTTATCAACGAATAGATATTCGTTATTCATGTCGAAGGATGGTTTAAATACATATTCAATAGGGTTTCCATTTCCCTCCCCCACATCAACATTAAGAATAAATCTTCCAACCATGATTGTTACGGATGAAATGGGTGGTGTCTGCAGATGTTTCACTGTCTGATTCTCACACAGAAATTATGGATGCATGCACGACTTTTCCAATTCACATACACACAGCCATTCACCCAAACATTGACAGCCAGGCAACTGAACAACACTTTTTCTGTTTTATGCTGCCCGAGCCATCAGACAAACATATATATATATATATATATATATATATATATATATATATATATATATATATATATATATATATATATATATATATGTATATATATATATATATATATATATATATATATATATATATATATATATATATATATATGTGTGTGTGTGTGTGTGTGTGTGTGTGTGTGTGTGTGTGTGTGTGTGTTTCAAATATAGAAATTTCCGTTGCCTGCACCGCACCAAAAACCGAACAATTTGAATAGGCAGACTAAAAATATACAAGGTAAAAACAAGTTTTGCATTGTCACCACACAAGGATAAAATCAAACATTAAAACTCGAGCTTTTGCCCACAGTCTTCATCAGGAGAATATATATATATATATATATATATATATATATATATATATATATATATATATATATATATATATATATATATATATATATATATATCAGGTTTCGAAATATCGGTATCTGACCAGGAGTTATATGTTAGTGAGCTTCCTCCCCATTGGAGATGGTCTCCCGCTTCGGAGACTATAAGCTTGCTGAAGGTTCATTTTGAGAAGCATTATCATTCCCCATTCCCCCACTCAAGCGCATACTGTCAGTTAGGCAGAATCATCCACCACTGCAGATATGAAGGCTTCCCCCCCCCCCCCCCCCCCCCCCCCCCCCCCCCCCCCCCCCCCCCCCCCCCATTTCTACAATCTGAGACATAAGAGCAAGCTTTGTTTATAATTCAATATTTCTTGCAGTCATTGCAACACCTAGCTGCTTTGTAAGTTGCTGGAATGGTGCTCGGTACTTATCCTTGGAATTTAGTGTTTTATTATATATATATATATATATATATATATATATATATATATATATATATATATATATATATATATATGTGTGTGTGTGTGTGTGTGTGTGTGTGTGTGTGTGTGTGTGTGTGTGTGTGTGTGTATAATGAACTAATAAATTCCAAGGGTAAATACCAGCACTGTTCCAGCAACTTACAGAGCAGCTAGGTTTTGCAATGACTGCAAGAAATATTAAATCATAAACAAAGCCTGCTGTTATGTCTTAGATTGAAGGAATAGGGGGAGATAGGCATACATATCTGCAGTGGGAGATAATTCTGCCTAATTAACAGTATGTGCTTGAGTGGGTGAATGGGGAATAATAAATGCTTCTCAAGATGAGCCTTCAGCAAGCTTATACTTATGGTCTCCAAGTGAGAGACAATCTCCAATAGGAAGAAAATTCACTAACATGTAACCCCTGGTCAGATACCGTTATTTCGAAACCTGATCCCGTGCGCACGCACCAGACTTCAGCCATGTTTGATCCCTGAGACTTATACACAGGGAAGTGTCGGATGGAACTGCTTTGAATTGCTCATGGATGGTTCCATGCAGACCCCACCCTACAGTTCCTCAAAATATCCTCATTAAACTTCAACTTCCAGGTGGATTTCATTTAATTGTTCAAGTATTCCTTGTCTGCGCAATGACAGGACATCTTTATGCTTAGATTCTAGGAAATGAGGATTACACTTGACTTCCAGTCTAAGCAGTTTCTAAGAAAGAATCAATCGGTGAATTATTTTCCATTTTCCACAAACTTGTCCGGCACTGAGTGAACACAACTGACGGTCTACCCTGCTTCACTTTGTGAAACAAAATGATGTGTCAGAATCTGGAAAATGCTGATTTTGCAGGAGCAGCCTTTTTCTTGTCATAACGCTGGTGGCCTGCGCACCATAAACTGAATATGCTGTGATGTCTATAACTCCCATCATCGGCGCATGTTGGATCTAGCTGGAAGCTGTATCTATTTTAGAAGATGCGAATGGATATTTGCTGCTAACAAACAGTACTTTTCAAATTGTCATGCTGACATTAACATATTTTCGGTGTGTGTGTGTGTGTGTGGGGGGGGGTGGTGAAAACTGTATATGTGGTGTACTGGTTTACATAAAACGAAGCTACGTGCGAGTACGCATTCATGGACATTTCACATTATTAATGGTGAGGTTGCATAGTAACTGTCCTCAGTTTATCTGGCCCGTGATTCATCTTCCCATTGTGTTGGTATGTCAAAGTCCGCATCCACATCCTTCTATGTGTCACAATACCCAGGGACTGACAGACGATAAAAAGTTCTGCAGAACAGTAGACGTATGACTATTGTTTTTACACCCTTGAGGCAGAGATACGTTGACACTATCCTCAACAACCCTCCTGGCAAAGTAAACTGTGCAATTCCGAAAACCTACGGCATAAACGTTTGTAATAAAGAAAAAACGTTGTTTTGTTTTTTTAAAACATGTTTCTTTCTATTTCGATTTTAGACGCAAGTGTGTGCATGCCTCCTGAGTCTCTCTAGTCAATAGGAACCAAAAATAAGAGCGACTACATCCCTGATAAACCAGATATCAAGATTCTCATTCCCAGAAGATTGCCCATTTTTTTTCCACGAGTTATTGCAGACAAACAAATTTGACTGACCATGTTTGAGAGAATGCACAGCCTTGAGACAGTTGGGCGAATGCTCACTCGCTCTGGAATTTCTGCAGCATTTATCTTACGATATAAGAAGGTGGAAATGCATAGGAAGGCCAGTGTTCCAAAGACATGAATAAAACATAGATTGCCTCTAACTGGAAATACCGCCATACTTTTCAGTTCCACATGGAAGTAAACGACTGAATTTCTTGAGAAACCGTCGGATGTCATGAGGCCTATCATGCGTCGCTGATCAAGTTTGTACTCTGTATCTACGGTCTAACGCCCAGCGTCTTTGTCAGCAGTGACGTACTCTCTCTCTCTCTCTCTCTCTCTCTCTCTCTCTCTCTCTCTCTCTCTCTCTCTCTCTCTCTCTCATACACACACACACACACACACACACACACACACACACACACGCACGCACGCACACACACACACACACACACACACACACACACACACACACACACACACACACACAGAGGCGCGTCCACATGCACGCTTGCAGACATGCGCAGATTCACAACGAAAATATGAATTGCATATTTACAAAGTTTTTTCCTCGTTACGGTCGAATTGGTGATGACGTTGTGTTTTCTGACTTTACAAAGGTAAATCCAGCAATGAATAAATAAACGTTTCCATGAAAATAAAGCCTGTTTTCTGTGACTCTGGAGCGGTCGTGATGACAGCTTGAAGTTCCATGTGACTGGTTTGTCAGGGATGCCATCTTGTGAATCTGGACCATCCACTGGTTCTGAAACTGCATGTCTTCGCGCGCCAATGCAGGATTATCACGAACACCTTCAACTTCACAATCTTAAGTCTTAAAATGAATGAAGCTGACTTTCTGGGACAAACTGGTCGTTGCATCAGAATGTTCTCTGTGTTTGATAAGAGCAGGCAAGAGATGTCATCACTTTGACTCTACACCGTTTGACTTCAGTGTAAACGATATCGTAAGGATTGTGTACTCATAAATCTATTATCTATCCATTCATTCATTCATTCATTCATTCATTCATTCATTCATTCATTCATTCATTCATTCATTCATTCATTCATTCATTCATTCATTTTCATTCATTCATTCATTCATTCATTCATTCATTTGTTTGTATATTCCTATTTTCAGTCCTTCCTACTTACCTTCCTTGCTTGCTTCTTCCTTCCTTCCTACCTTCCTTCCTTCATTGGATTGTTTACTGTTATTTCTATTGGATGATTAATTACGTCAATTCCTTCGCTTTGACAGCTGTGCAGTTAGTCACCTAGTCAATTGTGTTATATAGTTGAGACATTTTGTATACTTTTGGTTCTACAGTTTAACACGCAAACATTTAAGAAGACTGCTTAGGTTCAGCTGCAGTAATCACCATGTAGCAATGGCCATTCTAATTATCACTGTTGATGGTAGCTTTTGCTCCAGACTTTGCTGTTCCCACCGCAACACTAACAATGGATGCAATAATTCCATTCACAGGGCGTTCCTCTGCTAACGAAATAACGTTTAGTTCTTACCAACATCCCGGAAATCTAAAATGTTATCTTTGAAAACTGCTCGGAATTTGCGACCAGTCAGACAATACAAGTAAAAGTTAACAGCACTGTGGGCGTACAACAGGATGGAAGTAGCTGCATGGAGGACTTCATATTGTCCACTCTGAATTGGGTCATTCCAGTCAACATGTTCATATACAAGACTTCTTATTTGTACTGGCGTTGTGAAGAGAAAAAAACATATATTTGTTGCAATCAAGGTGGCAGTCAATGTAGTCACTTTTTCTTGTCTGGATTCCTGGGTGAATTGCTGCGCACGAAGACGGGTGCCTGTTCTGGCAGATCTGATAACGGTCCAGAGAAGAACGCTGTTGCTAAATGCCAAACAAATGAAAGGTATTAAACAGTCTTGAGCCAAGCCTATCCATGGCCAAATTACGTTTACAAAGAAAAGATAGATTGGGAACTCAGAATTAGGGCAGCAAACGCCAGAGCACGATCCTAAATCATATCCGTAGAGAATGTGACCATTCATCAAAGTGAGAAAAACAGTCATTATACCAGCAGTAGCTCTCGACATTCCCTTCGTCCACACAGCATTGACACGAAGTGGCCACACCACAGAGGCCGCTCTCAGCGTGGTGAGTGCCACCAGCATCCATGAGGATACAGTTTTTGTCGTTTCATACATTATTTGGTACATTTTACAGTGCCATGAACTATGGTACTGGAAGTACAGTGTATTGTATATTCTGCTGAACAAGCTGTCAAGGGGTCCTATAATCAAAACAAGCAGATCAGAGCAGGCAAGAACTTCAAAAAAAACACTAGACGTGGATGCTGGAAGGCGAAGCATGATCAGAATAATCATAACATTTCCAAATATCCAAAAATACACACTACAGGCTCACCTATTTTCCAGACCATGTCAGAGATCTCTTCAAATGGTTCGTATTGATCGTACCACGGATCACACGGCATAGCAGTTCCATTATTCTGTAAGCCAAACATTTTGAAACACGAAGGTCACCAGACTTCTCTTAAGTAATGTGTGCATGTAGATACGTGTATACATACATATACTCATTCACACACACACACACACACACACACACACACACACACACACACACACACACACACACACACACACACACTTATGCCTTGGTCTTCCTTTCCATGCTTCAACTTACCAAACTTGTAAGGAAATGAATATGTTCCATTAGATGAACATAGAAACACTTGTCAAACATATAATGAAGTGCTCAACGCTCATCGCTGTGAACGAAAATGAGATAGCTATAAAAACCTTAATCTCTCATTTTCCAAAAAGAGATCAGACTATTTTGGCATAGTTTACAACTGGTTCTTGTACAGAAAATCTTTTGAAATAGTCCAGAGTCAGTTCTGAGACATTAGCAAAGGTGGTCATGCGTTCTCCTCCTGCTTAAGAAAGAAACAGGACACATTTTGATCTTGATCACACTGATGTGAGCAAAACTAACCTATCACATATTTTACCTTATTCTGTAACGATACACATATCAGAGAAATATCCTCAACATCTTTACATTTTTATAGATGGTTCAGTATGGTCTAATATTCAGCCAGATTCTGCTTTTGTTATACCATCACTAAAGGTTGAAAAGATATATTCCATCGGAAAAAGCAGATCAATATTTGTCGCCGAAGTGATTGCTGTTGTTATGTCGTTGTCAAATTTAATTGACTTGCCACAATCAATATCCATAGTAGTTATCTGTGTGGATTATATGTCTCTCCTGCAAACCATAAAATTTTCAAATACCGTTTCAAACAACTTTCTTGTAAATAAAATATGCCATCTTATTCATGTTTTGATATGTAAAGGAACTGTTATCACCTTTTGTTAGATCCCATCACATTGTGGTATTTGGGGGTAATGATCCAGCAGATACATGCGCAAAGAGACGACCCACAGTATTGAGCATATTGTTTCCTTTACCTGGAGGCCATCAACTATTAAAGCAAACCGTCTGGTCCCGTACATAAAACACTACAAAAATTCGCTGGTGGTGTGGTTGATCAAACACTCGTTTAACTAGTTATGAATATGTAAACAGCGTTCCTATTTTACAGGTGAAAAAAAATTCGAATACACAAAAATTATTTTAATATCTTATGAATAAAAAATATACAAACGAAGCGAAGTCTGATGGAGGACATACTGGGACTGTGAAGCTTGGGCAGAGAGAAATCGTCATCAATCAGTGGGTTGTACCCTACAACCCTTACCTCCTACACCAGTTCAACTGCCGTATCAATGTGGAAAAATGCTGTAGCATAAAATCCATCAGGTACGTCCTGAAGTATGTCCACAAGGGCACAGACCAAGCCGTCTTCCAACTCCAAGCAACTCAGGCAGGTGAAGGAGCAGCTCAACAACCTCCAGTCGTTGACGAGATCCAAATGTACCAGAATGCCCGCTACGTTGGCAGCATCGAGGCGACCTGGAGGCTCCTGAGATTTGACCTGCATGAGCACCACCCCATGGTGTAGAGACTAGCTGTCCACTTGAGAACGGACAACGGGTCTACTTCAATCCACACAACGCAGCGCAAATAGCAGAAGGCTCTCCCCCAGAAACAACCCTCACTGCCTTCTTCAGCCTATGCTATCAAGACCCTACAGCACGAGAGCTGAATTACGTGGAAGTCCCTGAGCACTTCACATGGATGTCCACTGAGAAGATGTGGAAGAAACGACAAAGGGGCACACTACAACCAGGCGATTGTACAGTATCAGTCTTGGCAGGGGGTATGCTACTTCTTGAGGCTTCTACTCAACGTTGTGAAAGGACCCCGTCCATACGATGAGTTGAAGACTGTCAACGGCTATGTTCACAGCATTTTTGGAGATGCTTGCAATTCTCTTGCACTCTTAGAAAATGACCGCCATCTACAAACTTGCCCTGGAGGAAGCCTCCATCTCTCAGAGACCCCGACTGCTGCGTGACTTCTTCTGTATCATCCTGGTGGCTTCCAACCCCAGTAACCCAGGCAACCTGTGGAACCTCTTCAGAGACCATCTGGCTGAAGATTTCCTCTTCCAAGTCCAAAGAAATGTCTATGATGAAGCGCAGTACACAGTTGACATCTACAACCAAGCTCTTACTGTGATTCAGGACAAACTCTTCCTTCTTGAAGGCAAGTCTACAGAGGAGTATGGGATGCCAGAGTTCACACAACAGCAAACTGTGCCTCGAGAATACTACCGCGAGACCAGTTACGACACTGCTGCACTCCGGGCAGCAGTTGATGACCAGCTGAAGAAGCTGACAGCTGACCAGAGAGACGTGTACGACAGCTTTATGACCATGGTTGAGCAGAGGCAGGACCCCACAGCAAACAGCAACATAATGTTCCTTGATGCTCCAGGAGGGACAGGAAAAACCTTCATCCTGAATCTTATCCTGAACAGCATCCGCTCCACAGGCAAAACAGCGCTAGCCACTTCTTCCAGTGGCATCGCCGCTACTCACAAGCTGTGAAAAGCTGTTCACAATATTTAAAAAAATGGATGACTTTGAATAAGTTGCAGCTGAATGACGACAAAACTGAAGTTCTTCTCCTTGCTCCTCCCAAACTCCAAAGTCATCCCTCCCTTCTCCTTTCATCAGTATCGGAAGTTCCGATATTCAACTCTCATCCCAGGCTCGTAACCTCGGTGTGACTTTTGATTCCACCCTTTCTTTCAACACCACGTGTCTAATGTTTGCAAGGCATCATATCTGGAAATACGTAAGATCAGTTCAGTCAGACACTTCCCTTCCATTGAAGCCACAAAAACTCTGGTTTGTTCCCAAGTTCTCTCAAGGCTGGACTACTGCAACAGTCTCTTGGCTGGCTCACCAAAGTACCTAATCAATAAACTGCAGAAGGTTCAGAATAGCGCTGCCAGGCTTTTTTGCAAGGCGTCTAAACCTAAACATGTCACTCCTCTGTTGCAGTCCCTCCACTGGCTTCCAATTCAGAGAGACGAATTGACTACAAGCTGGCTTCTATCTGTTTCTGTTCTGTTTCTGGCACTGGACCAAAATATCTTTCCGACATCCTCCACATCTACATCCCATTCTGAAAACTTCGTTCCTCTGCCGACAGTCGCCTCTTGCGCATTCCTTCTGTCAGAACAAAATCTTTTGGTCAACGTTCTCTTTCCTTCCAATGACCAGCTGTCTGGAATACACTTCCCATTAGTGTCAGACACCTACCTTCACCCTCTTCGTTCAAATCTGCCGTCAAAACTAACTTCTTTCTTCAGTCGTATCCCCCCCCCCCCCCCCCCCCCCCTTCCCCAACTTCCTAATCCACATTCCAAGTGTCTGAGTGGGTTTTTGCGTGCACGCCTGGTGGTTGTGTTGCTTGTGCGTGCAGGCCGTGTTGATGTGAGTGCGTGCGGGTGTCTGAGAGCGTGGTGTTTGGTCGTGCGTGAGCGCGCGCGCGCGCGCGCGCGTGTGTGTATGTGTGTGTGTGTGTGTGTGTGTGTATGTGTGTGTGTGCGTGCGTGCGTGCGTGCGTGCGTGCGTGCGTGCGTGCGTGCGTGTGTGTGTGTGTGTGTGTGTGTGTGTGTGTGTGTGTGTGTGTGTGCGTTGTTGGTAATGTAAAGCGTTTAGAGCCCTATTTTTTTTTAGAGAATAGGCGCTATATAAATCAACATTATTATTATTATTATTATATTATTATTATTATTATTATTACTCATTTGCTGGGTGGGCGGACAATGCATAGCACTTTCAAGGTTCCCCTAAATGCTGACAAGCAAGAAGCTAACCTACTCTGTCAAGCATGGGTCAACGTTGGCCAAAGTCATCAAAGAGGCTGCAGCCGTCATAATTGATGACATCCCATGACTCACAAAGCCGTCTACGAGGCCATGGACTCTATGCTGCAGGACATCACCCAAATGCACAGGTCAATGGGAGGTATCCCAACGCTGCTCTGTGAGGACTTAAGGCATATCCTCCCTGTCGTCCTCAAAGGCACCAGAGCCAACATTGTTAATGCCTGTCTGAAGAAGTCCTACCTGTGGCAGAGCATGGTTGTTAAACATCTAACCACCAAGATGAGAGACCACCTGTCTGGAAATCCCCAGACAGCCAGTTTCGCCAAACTTCTGCTTGACATTGGCTATGGTGCCATTGAGCCATCAGAGCATCCAGATACTATATTGGTCCCACCACCACTATGCCAGTTTTGAGATAGCCAGGAGGATCTGATAGAAGCAGTCTACCTGGATCTTCATGCTCACTGTGCAGACTCAGACCGGTTAGCGGAAAGGGCCACAATCTCCTCCCTGAACGAGACTGTCAACAGGCTGAACTGAACAGAAAAAAAAAAATTGTAGCTGACTTCCCCAGAGAGGAAACTCTGTACAGATCTGTTGACACGGCCAAGAACGATGATAAGGCAGCCCTTTATCCGCAAGAACACCTGAACTCCATTGAGATTTCTGGACTTCCACCACATGAACTGTTGCTGAAGTCTGGAGTCCCCATCATCATTCTCCGCTCACTGGGACCCGCCAAAGGTGACCAGTGGTACCCGATGTGTCATCACCAGACTGCAGAGGAACGTTGTAGAAGCGAAAATATCATGTGGCCCCTACAAAGGTGAACTGGTGCTCCTCACCAGAATTCCTCTGGAACCCATGGACTCTTGTGTTCTTTTGGGAAGGATGCTGTCAGAATTTTTAAAAACATTTTATGTAAACATCAATAGCAACCATCCACACTCTATACTAAAAACCATACCCAATGGCATAAACAAGAGATTATCTAACCTGTCACATAATGAAAGAGTATTCAACAACGCAGCAGCAGAATACCAAGAGGCATTGCAAAAAAGTGGTTACAGCTACAAACTACAATACAACCCAGATAACAACATGAACAAAACAAAAAAAAAGCAGGAAAAGGAAAATCACATGGTACAACCCTCCATATGATGGACCAGTAAAAACAAACGTAGGGAAAGAATTTTTTTTTAAATTCTGACAGCATCCTTCCCAGAAGAACACAAATTGTCCAAAATATTCAACAAGAACACCATCGAACTATCATATTCATGCATGCCTAACCTTAAAAATATAATTGATTCATCCAACACAAAATGAAAAGCAACACAGCAAAGAAGGGTGAAGAATGGAAATCCTGCAACTGTACTACATAAGAACAGTGTCCCTTAAGCAACAAATGCCTCTATAACAACATTGTATATCAAGCCACTGTGACATCAGAAAATGAAAAAAAAAGAAACATACATAGGGATCACTGAAAATCACTTCAAAACCAGATATGCAAACCATAAACAGTCATTCAACAAAGTAAAATACAAAAATCAAACAGAACTGAGCAAATATATTTGGAGACTTAAAGACAAAAAAATCAACTATAACATATCCTGGAAAATCATAAAAAGGGCATCACCATACAATAACATTTCAAAAAGATGCAACCTATATGTTCAACAGAAAAATGGTTAATACTATGCAAACCATACTTAGCAACCCTAAATACTAAAGTAGAAATAGTAAACAACTGTAGGCACAATGGAAATCGTTGTCAGCAAACGCACCCTGAACTGTAAACAACCTGAAAAACCGAACAACACGTGCAGCCAATCCGCACGTGCAAACAGTGACATTAGGCCATATAACACTGGCAGTAGGCGACCCAACACCATCCTGAGGAGAGCCAGCGCTCGAAATAGATCTGTTGATTTAAAAACTTCCTTTTACCATACTATTTTAACAGTTGTTGCTCCCCAAGGGGTTGAGCACTTTAAACATTTTATT
The DNA here is from genome assembly GCA_016801955.1 of Conus betulinus. Taxonomy (NCBI): domain Eukaryota; kingdom Metazoa; phylum Mollusca; class Gastropoda; order Neogastropoda; family Conidae; genus Conus; species Conus betulinus. The sequence goes on from JADBJO010005209.1 coordinate 157,130, forward strand.
AGGCGTTTAGTAATATTCTTGATATATATATATATATATATATATATATATATATATATATATATATATATATATACTACTACTACTACTACTACTACTACTACTACTACACAGACACACACATATCTATCTATCTATCTATCTATCTGTCCATCTCTCTCTCTCTCTCTCTCTCTCTCTCTCTCTCTATATATATATATATATATATATATATATATATATATATATATATACACACACACACACACACATATATATATATATATATATGTCATGAGTCGGCCGAACGTTCTCGAGCATTTAGGCAAATTAAGGGTAGTTTTGCTGTTGTTGAGAGCAAGTTCCTTGGGTTCTTCAAGTGTGCGAATTCAGGCATCATCAGGGGGGGAATACCCCGAGTAGTTTACTGAAGGAGGGAGCTACTGGGAAGTGTTTCACATGTCCGAGGGATAGCGACAAGTAGTTGCCGACCTGCCGGTCCTGGATAGAGAAGAGTGTCCCATCATGAGACTGGCTATTAACTGGGTTGTCCAGCGGGCTAAAAGGAAGGCAATCGTGTCAGGCGACCGTCAGCCTGCAGGCAGAGTATAGCGACCCTTCAGTCGTTCTTCTTCTGAGGAATGAATGGAAGGCTTCGGCCTATTGAGTGGTTTGCACCTTGTTGTCTATAGGGTGTAGTCACCACTTGAGGCCTCAGTCCTGGCTGGTAGAGAGGTCCAGGCTGTTAGTATAATGGGCAGCTTTGGGGAATGGAACATGAGTTGAATAGAAGGTTATGCATTAACCACTTGGTACCCAAGTCCTTGTTGGTGCTAACAGCTGTGGTGTGTGTGTATGTGTAGGTGACTAGTGATTCCATTGGTGGAACAAAAATAACTCAGAGATTTATCGGTACAAATCATGTGATATGTGTGAGCCAGTGATTCCATTGGTGAACCAGTTAAACTCGAGTTCTCTCTTGTTTGAGAATGGATATAAGGTGCCTGGAAAACCAGGAAGTGTGTGACTCACTTAAGGGAAAGTGAACTCGCCCGTCTTGCTGAGGGCTCAAGAAAGTACAGCGAAAAGCAGAGGTTTGCTGTCGCCTCGTTGTCTCCTAGGTGGGGACGTAAGACAGTGGAGGTTGCTGTAGCCTCGGAGCCAACGACGAGAAGAATTGTCTCCCGTGTGGGGACGGTCGACAGCAAGACGTGTTAGCCTGTTGGAGCCTAGACAGGGAGCTGCCAGACAACGGTGGGGGGTTTGCAGCCAGAGAAGACCTGTGGGAGAGGCTGACAGGAGCCCTTTCCGTGGAGAGGGCGGAGTGCGGTGGAGTCCGGGAGACTCGTGTGAGGGTGCGACTAAAGCTACGTTGCCAGTGTTCCCCAACTGGGATTAGGCCAACCGGGAGGACACAACCGTGTGGCAGCTTCAGCTCGTGGTCGCACAGTGTGATGAGAGAAACTGACGGTCAACCAAGGAATGCTGGCAAGTTATGGACGTTTCATTTTTATCTTAAGTTTATAAATGTGCAAATGTAATAGTGTAATATTGTCTTTCCTGGTTAAGTAAGAATCACTGAAGAACAGGGGATGATGCGATTTATGAGATTGTCTGTATGGTATGGTTACATTGTTGTATGATACAGATAATTGTGTTGTGTAGTGACGGGTGGGGCTCGGAGTCAAGTTAAATAAAAGTTGATTATTTTCTGTGAAATGTTATTGGTTTCCCGTCACCTTTGTGCGGGCCCGATGTGAGTGACAGAGTGCATGTGCCTATGCGAGAGCGCATTTTGGTTGTGAGAGCGTAAATACTTCTGTCTATAACCCCCTGCATCCCTGCATATGATAATCATATTTCAATAACGAGGGGGAGCGTCGGAGGCCCGTCACATATATATATATATATATATATATATATATATATATATATATATATATATATATATATGTGTGTGTGTGTGTGTGTGTGTGTGTGTGTGTGTGTGTGTGTATACACACAACATATGTGTGTGCGTGCGTGCGTGCGTGTGTGTGTGTGTGTGTGTGTGTGTGTGTGTGTGTGTGTGTGTTTGTGTGTGTGTGAATGTGTGTGAGTCGAGATTTCAAAATTTGCCAGTACACATTGTATTTCACTTATTTATACAAGTCAATGGTACTGCCTGTGCTTTTATATGACTGTGAAATTTGGGGATATAGTGAATTAAAGCTAATGGAACATTTTCAGCTTAATTGTTGTAAGCTTTTTTTCATTTAAATCGTTCTACCAAAAAATATTTGATATATGGAGAACTAGAATTTTATCCCCTTTCAGTTTCTAGTGTATGCACGAATAATACAACTCCGGTCATCATTACCTTCTCCTTAAACAAACATTCATCGAATTTGTATCAAGTATGGTATCATTTATACAGAAATCAGGGTTTTACTTGTAGGTGGTTGATGTGTATACGAGATGTCATAACAGAAACAGGATTCGACTGTATGTGGAAGACGAAAAAAAGTTTTCGTCTGTTCACAGTCTCTGTAGAAATGTAGGAGACATGTACATGCATGCATGGAATGATGTTTTAGAATCTAGTAATAAACGTTATTTTACTAGATTCTAAAACATCATTTCATGCATGTATGTACATGTCTTCTAGTAATAAATGTTATTTTACTAGATTCTAAAACATCATTCCATGCATGTATGTACATGTCTTCTAGTAATAAATGTTATTTACGGACTTGGCTGGCCGTCACCGAACCGGTAGGACGTGTTCCCTCTGCTCTCTGCGCACAAGTCAAACGAAGCTTTTTATTATTATTATTGTTATTATTATTATTATTTGTATTATTTTAAGTTCAGCTCGCTGGCGGCTTCTTCTCTCTTTACGAGTTTAGGCCT
>JADBJO010005209.1:165000-170149 GCA_016801955.1 Conus betulinus
TTAGAAAAGAGGAATTGGCCAGTGTACAAAAAGAAGGAATTGTTAATCTATTCCCAAAGGTGATAAACCAAGACAATACTTAACAAATTGGAGACCAATTTCACTTTTAAATGTCGTATATAAAATTGGATCGTCGTGCATAGCAAATCGGATTAATCAGTACTACCAAACATTATCAACGAAGACCAAACAGGGTTTATTAAAAACAGATATATTGGTGATAATTTACGACTGATTTATGATACTATCGTTTATTTGGATGAATATAGCTTACCTGGGTTGTTATTAAACATAGATTTCGAAAAACGCTTTGATTCGGTAAATTGGGAATTTATGTTTTAAAGTACTAGATGTTTTTGGTTTAAAAAATGATATATGCAAATAGATAAGGACTTTTTATAAAAACATCAAGTCGTGTATCATTGTAAATGGTCAGGTCTCAAATTGGTTTAACGTAAAAAGAGGTTGTAGACAAGGGGACCCAATTTCTCCCTATTTGTTTGTGTTATGTGTACAAATACTAGCAATAATGGTCAGGGAAAATCTTGATATCCAAGGAATTACAATTAATGATGTAGAACACAAACTGTCACAGTGCGCCGATGATACAGAGTTCCTGCTTGCAGGAGATCGTGAGTCTTTTGAAACATGTATTGGTGTTCTATGTAGTTTTGGCTTGGTCTCAGGTCTTCATATAAATTGGGTACGTCAAGTGTAATATGGCTGGGAAGTGGAAAAAACTGTAAAACCCGATATTTAGAGCATTTAGACTTTGATTGGAATCCATCCAAATTTCGAATACTTGGTGTATGGTTTACGAATGATTTGAAAGATTGTTTAAATATTAATTATTCAGAAAGACTAGCCAATGTTAAGTTCTTATTTAAGATATGAGAAAAACGCCAGATAACGCCTCTTGGCAGAGTTGCAATTTTAAAATCCATAATTCTATCAAAACTGACTCATCTGTGGCTACTTCTGCCAAATCCTCCTGATGTCTTTTTTTTCAAACTTGTCAACAAGTATGTTATCAATTTGTCTGGAGTAAAAAAGAAACGGACAAAATCGGTCGGAACATGGCTCACAAAAGTGTTAAAAATGGTGGTATTGGCCTTCCTGACTTAAGAACATTCGTCTTGGATTCGCAGGGCTGGAATATTGGCCCATAAATGGAAAGACATTTTACTTGCTAATTTCCTTAAATTTCCAATTTTGAACAAATATGGTCCAGAAATAGTTTCAGAATTTACTTAATATAACCTTTTTTGGAAAGACGTCTTTGATGCTTATGGAACTTTTTTTTTTTACAAATGTACACCAAAAACCTCTGCTGAATTTCTTGCTGGGCCATTTTGCTACAACAACTGAATTCAAATAGGAAACACATATATTGTCTAAAATACTGGATAACAAAGACGTTTTCCATCTTGCTCAGTTTTTGTTATGAAAATGGACATTTTCTGTCTCATAGATGATTTAGGGAAAAGTAATAATCTAAACATTAATTTTCTTACTTTTGCTGGCTATAGGTCAGCTATAACTGACTACATAAGAAAATCTAATATTGTTGTTGACAACAATGAATGTATTAAACGTAACACTATCATTTAAGAAATTGTTTGCCATTCATAAAGGCTCTAGATTATACTATGGTATTATGATTGATAATAATTTACGAGCGAAATGTTGTTACAAATGGGATGAGAAAATGTCGGTTCGTCATAACTGGAAATTACGTTTCTTGAATGTACATAAAGTTAAAGACATAAAGTTGAAATAGTTTCAGCTGAGAATATTGTATATGTTTCTAGGTACTAATGTTATTTTTAAAAGAAATGGGAGTGGCTGATAATGTTAAATGTAGTTTTTTGTAGTTTATGTAAAGATAGTATTGACCATATGCTTTGGAAATGTGCTTATGTTCAACAGTTTTGGAATTCTCTCGTTGGTTTAGTTAAAGAAAAATATGTCAACGCAGAGAATATGAAATTAACGGCATCCTTAATATTATTGGGCTTCGATGTGACTATCAATATTGATGACATTTTATATTTCATTATAGTAATAGCAAAACATTACGTATACACATGCAAATTAGAAGGAAGCCTTCCACAAATATCTTTTTTTGAAAAAAAAAATGAACTATAGATATAAAATCGAGCAACATAATGCATATTTAAGCTTATGCTATATAACCTTTTTTTGAAAAATGGCTGACATACACAAACCATTATTTTCCCATGTCTAAATGTTCGTGTATTTTTTTTCTATTAATTATGGCTAGTTATGCTTCTATCATAATATATCATACAATGCCACTAAATTATAAAATGATCTTTATTGAGGGTAAAGGAATAAGCTATACAGCTTTTTTACATCCTGCCCTCCAAACAATAAGAAAAGGGCATCATAAAGCAACATAAAAAAAACCCATATCATAAGGCAACATCCAAAGACTAATCATTTCAAGGAAAACAACATAGGCATGCAAACAGTACCAACTGAAAATTAACTTTAGACCGAGAGGAACCACGCACACTCAAAAACACACACACACACACACACACACACACACACACACACACACACACACACACACACACACACACACACACACACACACACACACATACCCACACAAATAAGCACATATATAAGAAAAGGGAACACCATGAATACATATAGAAGTTAAACAGACATATTAAGTACACCATGTGTATATACAAATAGAACAGTCATACTATAAATTGGTTACAATTCAACTTTCCCAAAATCATGATTAATACAAGTACGTTACATATCAAGACTTGAAAGAGGCGTGAAGAGAATAAAGAGAAGAAGAAGAAGAGAGAAGAAGAAGAAGAAGAAGAAGAAGAAGAAGAGAGAGAGAGAGAGAGAGAGAGAGAGAGAGAGAGAGAGAGAGAGAGAGAGAGAGAGAGAGAGAGAGAGAGAGATTATTACAACAAGCCAAAGTAAATAGCGTTTTGTTTATAGTTTTTTCTTAACAAATATTTTTTAGTGCGTTTTTAAAACCAGTTCTAGACCGGATACATTTCAAGTGTATGGGTAGATTATTCCAAATAGATCCACCAGAGTATGTAAAACTTGATTTGTACAGATCGTTTCGAGGTCTGGGAAAGGAAAGTTTGTGGTTGTGTCTATTTTCATTGATGGAGAAATACCGTACAATTTTTCTCGGAGATATTCCGTTCACAACATTGTACATGAACAAATATTTATTAAAATAGAGCCTCTCTTTAAGAGGAAGAATATCCAAATTCTTATAATCATCTTTACTCAAAGTGTTAGGACTTAGTTTAATTAATTTTTATAGCTCTTTTGTATAATCGATTTATGTATTTTTAGTTAGTTTCACTTGAGTTATCCCATAATGTGGATGCGTAGTTAATTAGAGATAGGATGTGTGCATGAAAGAACATTTTCCTGGAATGTAGATTTAGAAAATTCTTAATTTTTGAAAGCTGGTATAGTCTTTTTGAGATTTTTTTCCCTAAATCGGAAATATGTTCAGACCATAGTAAATCGTTGTCGATAATAACTCCTAGAACTTTATGTGAGACTACTTCTTTGATAATTTTGTCCTTTAAGGTATAATGGTGCAAAGGGGGAACACATTTTTCTTCCTTTTTTGGCGGGAGGTTACATAAATACATTTAGTTTTACTGATATTTGAGAGCCATATGATTCAGTTCAGTCCATTCGTCAAGTCTGTTAAGATTATCTTGTAAATTAGTTACGAGTTCAGATGCATTTCTATTTTTATCTTGTAAAGAAGTGTCATCAGCAAACATTTCACAACTGCATTGAATGTACAAAGGCAGGTCATTAATGTAAACAGAAAACAAAAGTGGTCCTAAAACAGATCCTTGAGGTACACCAAACTTAATAGGTAGCAATGTTGATCGTTTTAGAATTTATTTCGACAAGTTGATAGCGGTTTGTGAGAAAGGAAGAAATAAATTGTAAGGTGTCATTCGTTTATTTGTAATGACTGAGTTTTTTTTAATAGCAGAGTGTGGTCGATTACATCGAATGCTTTAGCAAAATCAACAAAAAGAATTCCTGTAAACTCGTTGTTGCTAATGTTTGAAAGACAATTTTCAACGATTGTGTGTAAGTGCTGTATGGCAAGAGTGGTTCTCACGAAAGCCAGACTGGTTTTCATGAACCAAGTCATATTTGTTAAAATGAGAATATAAATGTGATTGAACATGCCTTTCAAGGGGTTTTGATAAGTGAGATAGGATAGAAATGGGTCTATAGTTAGAGGGATTTGCAGGATCTCCTGTTTTATAAATAGGTATGACTCTAGCTTCCTTGAATTTGAGGGGAAGTTGTTCTTATCGATAGATAAATTGTAAATGTAAGTAAGAGAATCTGCAATAACAGGAGCACTGATTTTCAGAATTTTGCCATCTAACCCATCTAAATCTCTAGTTCCCGATTGCTTTAATTTTATCAGTCCACTGAAAATTTCATTTACTGCGATTGATGGAATATTTAAGTTTGAATTAATATTCTTTGAAGTACAAAAAATTCTTCTAATAGCTTTTAAGTCGTTCTTATTCGTTTTATTGTTTATAACTGGGTTTTTTTCAGCAATATTTGCAAAATGAGTATTGATTTCTTCTGGTGATATGTCTTTACATGATCTTTGGATTTGGCTATGTAAGTTTGTTATTAGTTAGGCTATTGATAGCTTTCCATATCAATTTAGAGTTCTGTGATGAAGAAGACACCAAATTTTGGAAGTATTTTTGCTTTGCGTTCCTCTTCATAGAAGTGACTTTCTTCCTTTGTCGTCTGTATTTCACATTTTGATTTGTCTTATTTAAATAATCTCTTTCATCACTTTCCTTATCTATTTCCTTTGTTATCCAAGGTGGTTTACTAAAATGTTTAACTCTCTTTTTAATAAAGGGAGCATGTCTGTCATAAACAGAATTAAATTTATTCATCCATTCATTAACAGCACAGTCCGGGTCTCTAGTATGATAAACGTTTTCTAATCCTGAGTGAAGTAAATCAGTTAGGAAGGCATTTTTGTCGAAATAGGTAAAACGTCTATAAAAAATTTCCTTGTGTCCGTATTTTGGAATGTCTTTAGAATAACATAAAACACGTGACA
>JADBJO010005210.1:2500-5000 GCA_016801955.1 Conus betulinus
ACACACACACACACTTTTTTAGTCTAAGAAAAAGCACGCCAAAAAGATCAATCAACTATTACAAAAAAAAATGTACCAGGCAGAGCTAAATAATCTTAGTAAGCACTTGTTTGAAAATGGACTGAAACTTCCCATGAAAAAAACGTATATAGTGTTATTCAGTAATGGTGATGATTCTGTTGATCTGCTGTCTTTTAGACTTGATAGAATAACACTTCAGTATGTCCACTCAGTAAAAAATTCTTAGGAGTTTACTTCACATCTAAATTGACATGGAAAGTTCACATTGATTATCTCTTAAACCAGGCTAGGAAAAGTTAAATTTTTTTTTGAAAATCTTAAGCAAGCAAAGCTGGTGCCAGGATGTAAAAACATTGAAACATCTGGCAATATCACTTGTTCGTTCTAAGCTGTCGTATGCTCAAGAAGCTTTTTCTTTTGTGCTCCTAAATATTTGTTGCAAAAACTGCAAAGTGTCGATAGCAAGGCTTTTAAATTTTGCTTGGGAAATCCCTGTACATGCTTCTACAGTAGGGACATATTCGGAAATTGATGTTTTGCCTTTAAACGAATACAGAACTCTCACTTTGGCAAAATATGTTGTGAAATGTACAGCTATGAAAGGTGTAAAATGAAACAGAATATCTTTAAATCCATCTACTGATTACCCCAAACGAGCGAAAAAACATTTCCTGTTTGTCTGCTATTGGCTCGTATTCTACCCATTTGTTGGAGAAAAACTGATTTGACCCCCGACTCTTTGGCAAAGATTTCTCATACTGATCCAATCCCAAGCTGGGAAGAAAACAGGGCAACATTTGACCTTAATCACACTGATGCTAAAAAAGCTGATCATCCGCATATTTTGTCATATTCAGCAAAGATGCATATGCAACGCAAGTATCCTAACCATCTTAAGGTATATACTGATGGATCATTGACAAAGAACAAAGACGCTGCATCTGCTTTTGGTATTCCATCACTTTAAGTAGATAAAAGCATATTCAATAGGAAAAAAAAATCGATCTATCTTAGTCGCCGAAATGATAGCTGTACTAATGGCTTTGACATATTTAATTGATTTACCACAATCAATCTTGCAAGTATTGTTATGTGTCGACTCAATGTCAGTACTACAATCTATCAACTTTTTCAGTTCTAATTCTGAAAACTTTATTTTAAAGGAGATATGTTATTTAATTCATATTTTGATGTGCAAGGGAACCGATTTAACTTTTTTCTGGGTCCCTTCCCACTGTGGAATCTTGGGCAATGAATTCGCTGACAGATCTGCCAAAAAAAGGGAGCCAAAACTGAAATGAGTGCACAGTCACTTTCTGTCCCCTTGACTTACAAGAGGTGTCATCAAGTTTTAAAAACAAGTGGCTTGGGACCTTTTTAGAAACAACCAGAACATCCCTTATTTGCGGGTTAATGCTCGAAGTAGTAGTAGTCATGTTCTCAGCTTGATCAGGTTGAAGGCATCGAACACCTGCAGGTTCGTGATATGTATCAGTACAGAAACTTTGTTTCAGTGTTTTATAGACTGAAACTCGACGCATTCAGAACGAAATACAGTGCAGGAACAAAATGCATATGTGGTAAGGCAAAACGTGTCGAGAGCCCACGTTTTATCTGACTGTGTGATTCTTAAGGTATACTTACCATGTTTATTAGGCATGACAGTGACTGATGTTTTTTTTCTGATATTGAATTTCGGTTTCAAAGTTACCTTTTGTTTAATATGTAGTCCTGTTAGATATTTACTATAATGTTATAAGTAGTAATTATTCCATATTTTGCGTGCACTTCCACACACCTATGCTTCTCTCTCTCTCTCTCTCTCTCTCTCTCGTCTCTCTCTCTCTCTCTCTCTCTCTCTCTCTCTCTCTCTCTCTCTCTCTCGTAATATCACACAATTTTTGTGAAAAAGATGTAAAAAATGAAACTACTACTACTACTACTAGTACTACTTCTACTACTACACTACTACTACACACACACACACACACACACACACACACACACACACACCACACACACACACACACCACACACACGCACACACACACACACATGCACAAAGGCCTGTGCCCACTCACCCGCGCATACACACATACATACACCCACACGTCCACCCCCCCCCCCCCCCCACACACACACACACACACATATTATGATGATAACAGTGGCGCATACAATTTACGGTAGGTTCTCCTCAAGATCTGGCCAGCGCATCAAGCTAACGCTTCGTCTGCTAAGTCGTATCCATGAAACCCTCGTCATAAAATCCTTTCATCTTAGTCATTTCTTCATTCACTGTGGTCTCAAAACTTAGCCGATGTGGTGCAGAGCTGCGGACTAGTCCACGTGCAGCTGTGGACTCCTCCTTGATGAAACTGAAACTGCCTGCCTGCCTTTTCTTTAGACAACACAGCAACGTCTCCAAAGTCTCACAACACGGCATCTTCTTCTCATTGTAGGTCACAAACGTGTGGGA
>JADBJO010005210.1:10000-13073 GCA_016801955.1 Conus betulinus
ACCACTCAGCATAACACGGCACAACACCACATCACACCACACACACCACACCACACCACTCAGCTAACACGGCACAACACCACATCACACCATACACACCACACTACTCAGCATAACACGGCACAAACACCACATCACACCACACACACCACACCACACCACTCAGCATAACACGGCACAACACCACATCACACCATACTCACCCACACCACTCAGCATAACACGGCACACAACCACATCACACCATATACAGTACACCACCACCACTCAGCATAACACGGCACACCACCACATCACACCATACACACCACACTACTCAGCATGAATAACACGGCACAACACCACATCACACCACACACCACACCACACCACACCACTCAGCATAAACACGGCACAAACACCACATCACACCATACTCACCACACCCACTCAGCATAACACGGACACAACACCACATCACACCATATACAGTACACCACACCACTCAGCATAACACGGCACACCACCACATCACACCATACACACCACACTACTCAGCATAACACGGCACAACACCACATCACACCACACACACACCACACCACACCACTCAGCATAACACGGCACAACACCACATCACACCATACTCACCACACCACTCAGCATACAACACGGCACAACACCACATCACACCATATACAGTACACCACACCACTCAGCATAACACGGCACCAACACCACATCACACCATACACACCACACTACTCAGCATATAACACGGCACAACACCACATCACACCATACACACCACACCACTCAGCATAACACGGCACAACACCACATCACACCATACACACCACACCACTCAGCATAACACGGCCACAACACGACGTAGAACCACACTACACTACGCCACACCACACCACATCATGCTACACTACGCCACACCCACACCACATGATGCTACTCTACGGCCACACACACCACATACGACACACCACACGACACCACACTACACTATACTACACTACACTACACTACACTTCACTACAACTACACCACACTACACCGCACCATACCATACTACACCACACTACACCACACCACACTAACCACTCCACACCACACCACTCGACGCTACACTACACTACACTACACTACACTCACCGCACCACACCACACTGTACCACACCACACTACACCGCACCACACCGCACCACACCACATCACACCACACCACACCACACCACACCACTCCACACTACACTACACTACACTACACTACAACACACCACACTCACCACACCACACCACACGAGGGCGAGGCGGGATCGACGACGACTCGAAGGTCTCAAATGACGTCACTGCCCAGAGGCAAGTCACGTGGCTTTCCGTTTCTCCCGCGCGATGAGAGCGAGGGGGCAGGTAGCGATGTGGGGAGTGAAATTTCAGCTGGGGATGGTGCGTGTGTGTGTGTGTGTGTGTGTGTGTGTGTGTGTGTCAACGAGTATCACTACTGGCCAGAAACTCCCGGAGATTAAAAACTGGCACATGAGGAACGAAACATTGAAGATGAGAGAGGTGTTTAGGGGGAGGAGTGAGAGGAGGTACGTGGAGGAGAAAGGTTAAGGGTGACGAGAGAGAGGAGAGAGAGAGAGAGAGGAGAGAGGGGGAGAGAGCGAGAGAGAGAGAGAGAGAGAGAGAGAGAGAGAGAGAGGGAGAGAGAGGGAGAGGAGAGAGAGAGAGAGAGCCTCGCGTCTACCTGAGTCAGTGAGTACACCTGTGTGGTGTGTGTGTGTGTGTGTGTGTGCGTGCGTGTGTGTGTGTATGCGTGCGTGTGTATGTGAAAGAAAGACATACAGAGAGACGGACAGACAGACAGAGAGACAGACAGACAGAGAGACAGACAGACAGACAGAGACAGACGGACAGACTGACAGACAAAACACGCAGATAGAGACACAGAGATAGACATACAGAAAAGGTGTGTGTGTGTGTGTGTGTGTGTGTGTGTGGTGTGTGTGGTGTGTCCGCGCGTGCGCGCGCGTGTATACGTGTTTGTGTGTGGTGTGTGTGGTGTGTGTGTGTGTGCGCGCGCGCGCTAGCGCAAGTGTGCAGACAAACAGACAGACAAAGCAGACAGACAGACAGACGGGAAACAATCCTCACAGAGCAGAGGTGTGAAAGCGACAGAGGCTTTGGGTGGGATAGGGACAGTCCGAATAGGGTGCGAGGAAGATTGGTGGAAATAAAAGATGGTCGGCTGGGACCTGGGAGGAGAGCGAGATAGAAGAGAGGTATGGAGACGGAAAGAGAGGTCATGGAGAAGGGCAGGGAGAGATTGGGCGTTGGGGGGGGGGGGGGAGGAGGGCGGGGGCAAGGGATAGACTTGCATGTGTGGGGGCCAAGGGAGAGCAAATTTGCACAGGGGAAGATTTCATCTGAGGGTGATAGTCGCCGGAATGAAGCAGAGGAGGGTTGGGCCATCTAATCTGGCTCCATTTTCCACTTCCTTCCCACGACATGATTTGTTTAGAGTCCGTCCCTCTGAGGGCCCTTTCCGATTGTGTGTGGTGGTGGGGTGGGGGTAGGTCCTGGTGTTTTGTGTGTGGGTGTGTTTGGTGTGTGTGTGTGCGTGTGTGTTTGTGTGTTTTGTATTTGCCGGCGCGCGCGTGTGTGTATGTTGTTTTGTGTGTGTGTGTGTGTGTGTGTGTGTGCGTGGTGAGTGGGTGGCATGTGTGTGTGGGTTGTGTGTGTGTGTGCGTGTGTGTGTGTGGTGTGTGTGTGCGGCGACGCGCGCGCACGAAGCTACCCGAGAGAGAGAGAGAGCGTGCGTGCGTGTGTGTGTGCGTGCGTGCGTAAGTGTGTGCGGGCGTGCGTGCGTGCGTGGGGGTGTGTGTGTGGGTGAGGAGGAGAGAGAACAGAGAGAGAGGAACGAGACTGCAGAGAAAGAGAGAGAGCGTTTGTGTGTGTGGTGTGTGTGTGGGTTGCGCGCGCTGCGCGCGGCGCGCGTGTGGTGGGGGGTGTGGGTGTATGTGGGTGCGCGAGAGAAAGAGCGGAGAAAGAACGAGAGAAGTTAGGAGGAGAGAGAGAG
>JADBJO010005210.1:29601-32101 GCA_016801955.1 Conus betulinus
CATCTCCTCAAAGACTAAAACCCTAACGTCACTCTGCGGATTCCAAAGCATCTGCAGATTTTGAGCAGCTTCTGACATTTGCCACACGGCTGAATTACATTCTCACTTTTAAGTCTTGTTTGATACCCTTGAATTGTGAAACAGATCTGGAATGATGGGGAGACAACGACCTGTTCGTTCATGCCTTAGTCTACCCAGCTCTTCTGCTTAGCTCTGTGTGTGTGTGTGTGTGGTGTGTGTGTGTGTGTGTGTGTGTGTGCACGCGTGTTTGAATGTGTGACTGTGCATGTGTTCATTTCCATAGATGTGTGTGTGTGTGTGGGGGGGGGGGGGGGGGGGGCGCGCGCGCACGGTGGTGTGTGTGTGTGTTTGAATGTGTAACTGTGCATGTGCACATATGCATAGATGTGTGTGTGTGTGTGTGTGTGTGTGTGTGTGTGTGTGTGTGTGTGTGTGTGTGTGCGCGCGCGCGCGCACGTATTTGAATGTGTCACTGTGCATTTGAGCATATCCATAGATGTGTGTGTGTGTGTGTGTGTGTGTGTGCGCGCGCGCGCGTATGTGTGTTTTGAATGTGTAACTGTGTATGTGCACATATATTATGCATAGATGTGTGTGTGTGTGTGTGTGTGTGTGTGTGTGTGTGTGTGTGTGTGTGTGTGTGTGTAACAATGTGAGTGGTAGGGGGCGCGCGCTCATGTGTATGTGTCTGTGTGTCTGTATGTGTGTGCGTGTATGTGTACGTGCGTGCATGCGTGCGCGCGCATGTGTGTGTGTGTGTGTGTGTGTGTGTGTGTGTGTGTGTGTGTGTGTGTGTGTGTGGTGTGCACTGGTGCATGAGTACAGTTATGTTTGTCTTTGTGGACATGTTCTTGGCTGTATGTCTTTGTGTACACATGAGCAGCCTTTTTTAAGTTGCCGTTTTCCCCCCTTTTTTTTTCTAATAATGAGCCGTGAAACAGTTGGTAAAATGCAGCTTTCAAACTAGATCTACAGGTCAATGTAGAGAACAGTAATATGCTTGTTTTCAGAAAGGGGGGGATAATCAGCAGCTCGAGAACGAGAGCCAAAAGGGGGGGGGGGGGGGGGGGGGGGGGGGGACACACAGAGAGACAGGGGGAGGGAGGAAGAGAGGGAAAGCGAGAAAGAGTGATGGAGAGAGACAGACAGAAAGAAAGACAAACAGACAGACACAGTCAGAGAGAGAGAGAGAGAGACAGACAGACAGACAGAGGAACAGAGGCAAAGAGAGAGACAGACAACAGAAGGGGAATGGGAGAGAGAGAGAGGGGGGGGGTGTGCAGACAAACAGAGACAGATGTGTGGACAGAGAGAGAGAGAGAGAGACAGACAGACAGACAGACAGACAGACAGACAGACAGACAGACAGACAGACAGACAGAGAGAGAAGAGAGAGCAAACAAACAGCCAGACTGGTAAAACAGCAGACAGAACCACCCAGGGAGACAGACAGATCCAGGAACCAGGGCACAAACCTGCTGTGCAAAAGGAGCTGCTACCTCTAGACGAGTCTCTGGCAAAATGAGAATCACGCCCTTTTATGATCTCTAACAGTCTCAGCGGCGCGCACAAGGGCAGAAGAAAATGAAAGCTGTATATTGATCACGCTCATTAGCGGGGCTGGACTGCTGGCGCATGCATACAGAAATAGCGTCATCAGCATCTGTTCAGAGACTAACCCCAACGTCTGTCGGCAGCGTTCTGGAAGCTTCCAACACCTTCCGCCCAACTAAATTGCATTTTCTATACAATTTATGCGTAGTGTGCTTGTGTTCAGAAAACACATAGTAAGCGATGGGAGAAAAGTTGATTAGATCACTCCTGTGCTGTCTACTCATTTTCCTGGACACTTAGGGTTTTTTGTGACTCATATTCATCAGTAAGGAAAGACACTGCTTTTGATGGAGACTCTTTTTGTTTTGTTTGAATGAAAAGAGCCTAATTTGGGGTGTTGATTCTGCTTAAATCGTGATAATTCAT
Organism: Conus betulinus; assembly: GCA_016801955.1. Taxonomy (NCBI): domain Eukaryota; kingdom Metazoa; phylum Mollusca; class Gastropoda; order Neogastropoda; family Conidae; genus Conus; species Conus betulinus. Next base: position 31,603 of record JADBJO010005210.1, read on the forward strand.
TCAAGTCAGAATAACAAAGATACAAGCTTGTTGCATTTTCTTCAGGGTCTTTGTAATAATCAATTTGGCACCGGACATGATTTTCTGCATACAAAAGTGTTGATGGAAGGGCGACATCATAATGAAATGTAAAAAAAAAGTTCTGAAATCAAAGCTTTATTTTTATTAGTATGTACAAAATGCCTTTTATATGCTATCTGTAAAACATGTGTAGGCAACATGCGTGTGTGTGGTGTGTGTGTGTGTGTGTGTGTGTGTGTGTGTGTGTGTGTGTTGTGTGTTTTGTTGTGTGTGTGCGCGCGCGGCCGTGTGTGCGTAAGTGTGATTGTCTATGTGGTTAATTTCATTTTCAGATGCGTAATTGATTCAATACCTCTGTGCAAACATGTTTGCGCCTGTATAAGCATGGGTGCGAACATCCACGTGCAAGCTTGCGTGTGTGCTTGTATGATAGGGTAGGGTAGGATGGGGACGTATTCTTCAGTGTGCATATGTGTGC
>JADBJO010005210.1:44601-49601 GCA_016801955.1 Conus betulinus
GGTAGTGTTTTTTGGCCTGATAATATTCATAGTGTGTTACAACCTCAACCAAGTCGACTGTATCACCATGTGTGCTAAAGAGAAGCTTTATGATTCACTAATGACTGTAGGTATAAAAGAAAGAGAGACGCGTTTCTAATAAATAAAAACGGACATTATATTGAGCATGCGTACTAATAATCAAAGGTGCATTTTAAGCAGGAGAATGCTGGAAGATCTTGCAGGGGCTTATGACTGTCATAATTATGTCACTTTTGAAAGTAGCAACGTAGAATATTATATTTGTTTACAGCATTGTTTGAGACTAGTGGCCAAACATCAAGGCGACTGAATGTTACATAATACTCTGACTATTTCCACTGGCCTTATTGACTTACCTACCTGTTGAAAGTGATAGTGCGGTAAAAAGAGTGAAAACTTGCCTCGCAGCAGCTAACAAGCAACAGTAATATAAAGTTCAACTTCAGACGAAGTCTACAGTAAACATGGAGGGTTATCTAATAATCCAGAGAGAATGAAAACTCTGCCGATAAATCGTTCCAATCTCTAAATCGACGAAGTTCGGAAATCACCAAGGGAGGCAATCTCTTTCCGAGCTCGCGTTCAGCGAGAGTGGCTCTGCCGTTTTCATGGGACAAATGCCGCTTATGGGCACGCCCAAAGTGTTTTTCCCCACGAGTTAATTTAACCGTTCAATGAAAAAGAGAGAGAGAGAGAATGCCAAAAATGGTTCGTTTGTAATGCAGACAGCCAATGTCCCTGTCAGCATCCTGGTTTCAATTCAAATATTTGATTCTCCAGATCTATTTGTTCGACTCAATAAAAGAGAAAATGTAATTATAGCTGTAGAGCAAAGCCAGTCGATATTCCTCCTGCCTTTTTGCTTTGTTTTTGGTTGTTCTTTTTTTTGAGAACAGGTCTGCTATCCGCGATACAAACAATGATTTAAGAAATCAAAATCATTGTTGAGGCGGGGCATGAAATTAATGACTCAGACAACGTCGACATCAATGTGACTGCTGAAAAGATACTAAAGCTTTGTTCTTCATCATCCAGCAAAGAAGTCTCTTCTGAAAAGACAATGGGGGGGGGGGGGGGGGGGGGGGGGGGGGGGATTAAGCAAAGAAAAAGAAGTGGTTAGATAGAGAATGTCATTCTAAAGCCAGAGAGACTAGATCACGACTGTGGATGGTCAACAGGAAGTTACAAAACAATAACTCAGACACTAATACTTTGTGCAATATGAAGTCTGTTATAGTTTGTTTAAAAAAAGGTAAACAGAACATGCTGGAACAATTGTTGATGTTTTAAATGAAGCTCTGGAAACAAATGTTAGTTCCATCTAAAAAAAAAAAAAAAAAAAAACCTTAGAACCGCAAATATTTGACCATGAAAAAAATCACACACACACGCACGCACGCACGCACGCACACACACACACACACACGCACACACACACACACACACACACACACACACACACACACACACACACACACACACACACACACACACACACACACACACACACACACACACACACCATCGGCATTTGAAAACTACCCAGTCTTTCCAGATGCAGCTTTTCTGGAACAGTGTATCACGTTCTCTCTCTCGTCCCCTTCGCAAGTCCTCCCCAACTCATTCCCCTATATTCCTCCTCTCCTCCTCCTTCTTCTGTAAAAGCCATAATCCCTTATATCTGCTAAACGTTGTGTCAGTCAGTTTTCTCATTCAAAATACAGTGGCCCCGTTTTTCATCTTCTCCACTTCCTCACCTTCCTCCTTCCCCTACACCTCCTCCTCTTCTTTCTTTCTTCTCTTCTTCTTCTTCTTCTTCTTCTTCTTCTTCTTCTTACTCCCCCTCCTCCTCCTCCTCCTCCTCATCTTCTTCTTCTTCTTCTTCTTCTTCTTCTTCTTCTCTCTTCTTCTTCTCTTCTTCCTCCTCCTCCTCCTCCTCCTCCCTCCTCCTCCTCCTCCTCCTCCTCCTCCTCTCCTCCTCTTCTTCTTCTTCTTCTTCTTCTTCTTCTTCTTCTTTCTTCTTCTTCTTCTTCTACTTCTTCTTGCTTTCCCCGAGCTCAGGGTTTAGTAACTAGGCATCCTTTCATACATGTGATCAGAAATGTTTACAAACGCGTTGCCATGTTCATTTAGAAGAGGTGGTGATTCCTTGTCAGATCTAGTACAGATAAAGCCCATTGACTCGTGATAAACGTGCTTGAAAAGATGATTTGGGTGGTTTCAAATGCCGATACTGCTGCTGTTGCTGCTGCTGACACTGCGCGCGCGCGCGCGCGAGTGTGTGTGTGTGTGTGTGTGTGTGTGTGTGTGTGTGTGTGTGTGTGTGTGTGTGTGTGTGCATGCGCGTGTGTGTGTGTGTGTGTGTGTGTGTGTGTGTGTGTGGTGTGTGTGTGTGTGTGTGTGGAGAAAGAGGGGCATGTTGAGAGTAAACAGAGGTGCTCTCCATCCCATTTCATTAACATTCCAAGAAAGTTAACCAACCGACCATATTCTCACACAATACCAGTATGATAACAGGAAAATATTTTGCCCTTTGCTCTCTCCATTAAGACTGTTTGTCTATGCTATACTGTTTGTCTGTGCTATGAAATCAGCTCTCTCTCTCTCTCTCTCTCTCTCTCTCTCTCTCTCTCTCTCTCCCCCCCCCCCCCCCCCCCCCCTGTTTTCTGTTTTCACTCCACACAGAAAAAGTACATCTTTCGAGAGTCAACAGCGCAGACATAAAAAGTTTTTCTAAAATTGTGTGGGAGGAGAAGAGAAAAACCCAGACACCCGAAACTGAGGGGAAGGGGACGAGGGAGTGCTGTGGGAGTGCTAGCAGGAATAGAGAGGAAACGAAAACGAAGGACAGCAGGGCAGACGGGACCAAGAGAGGAGCGGTGGGTGAGGCAGAGTGTGGAAGAAGGCGGATGGAAATGGGGGGCAGGAGGGGGAGGGGGTGGTGGAGAGCAGACATACATATATTCTTGTCCTCAGTTTCAAACGAACCAGATTGTCAAGACAGGTGATCTCTTTGATGTCGGCTTTTCGTCTCAGGATGAGAAGATTGGATAGAATTTAGAATTAGTAAGTTAGGGGGGGAGGATGGTGTGGGACGAGGGACGAGGGATGATGATGGGGGGGGGGGGGGAGGGGGGAGAAGGTAGCGTGGCGGTTGAAGAAGATTTTAATGGTGGGGACTGATAGAGTTGATATGGACTGGCCAGGAGATCTGCAGAAGAAGGGTGTCAACCGAGTGCCTTAAACCATCCTTTGGTGAATGAGTTATCGCACATAATACACAGAAGGATAAGGGCGCAAGTGTTGTACATATGAATGTAAATAATAGACAGACAGACAGGCATGCAGGCAGGCAGAAAGATAGACAGCTGTACGTGTACTGTTGTGTATGGGCGCACACGTGTATGTGTTGCGTGTGGGGAGTGTGTGTGTGTGTGTGTGTGTGTGTGTGTGTGTGTGTGTGTGTGTGTGTGTGTGTGTGTGCGCACAGATGTATGAGTGCGTGTATATGTGTTTTGGGATGTATTCTTGGTTGTATGTCTTTATGTACATATGAGCAGACTTTATTAAGACTGTCACACAAGGGAAATTAAATGTGGAGAAAAAACCAGTTGAATATGATCATTGTATTCAAACTCTGTTGAATAGATGTAAGGAAGTGAGAATATGTAAAGATTGGTAAAAAAGAAAACAATTGTTTGTTGTGACAAATATTATGTTAAAAGTAAAGAAACAAACAGAATCTCCCCTTGTCCAACCCTTACGGGATGTGCACATGTATGATGTGCATGAAAGATTGTGATAGTAATGAACCAAGATGATGGTGCATGGAAGGTGTCTAAAGGTATTTTTGTTTTGATAAACAGTTAAGATGATCTAGCCACTGTTATATTTTCTTTCCTCATAATGAATCGCTTTTCATAACTCATTATCAACGACCACTGCAAAAGTTCATAAGTGCGACACTCGCAATACGAGATGCCATTATCTTTCATCATGGATGTCAGTATGATCCTCAAGAACGAGGCACAAGTGTTAACCACGCACATACACACGGACAGACAGAGAGAGAGATACAGAGAGGAGAGAGAGAGAGAGAGAGAGAGAGAGAGAGAGAGAGTGGAGAGAGGAGAGAGAGAGAGAGAGAGAGAGAGAGAGAGAGAGAGAGAGGAGAGGCAGAGAGAGAGAGAGAGACAAGGCATTCAACACAAACAGCAACACAGGCAAGACAGACAGAGCCACCAAGCAGACGTGGGAGATCTAGGAAGCAGGACATCACCTGCTGTGCAAAATTAGCTGCGCCTCTAGACGATTCTCCAGCATAATGAGAATCACCCCCGTTTATGATATATACTAAGCGTTTCAGCATGAACAACCGGCGCACGAGGGCAGGATGAATTGAAAGCTGTTTATTGATCACGCTCATTAACGGGGCTCTACTGCTAGCGCACCCATACAGAAAGAGCGTCATTACCATCTGTTGAGAGGCTAACCCCAACATCTGTCGGCAGGTACCTTTCTGGAAGCGTCCAACACCTTCCGCGCAGCTAAATTGCATTTTCTCTACAATGTATGCGTAGTGGCTTGTGTTCATAATGCAAATAGTGAGTGATGGGGAGAAAAGTGATATATATATATATATATATATATATATATATATATATATATATTTATATATATATATATATATATATAGCTATATATATATATATATATATATAAGCTAATGAATTCCAAGGATAAGTTACCGAGCACCATTCCAGCAAATTACAGAGCAGCCTGGTGTTGCAATGACTGCAAGAAATATTCAATGCAGTGGTAGATAATTCTGCCCTAACTAACCGTATGTGCTTGAGTGGGTGAGTGGGAAATAATAAAATGTTTCTCATACACACACACACACACACGAGAAACCGTCCAGAAACCACAGGAAATCATCTCTGATGTGATAACCAGCTATGGCTTCTAAGTGAGTCTCC
>JADBJO010005210.1:54601-57101 GCA_016801955.1 Conus betulinus
TTTGAGAACAAGGTGAAGTTTAAACAATCTAGTGTATAATTCAACAGCTTCTAACTTACAAGAAAAATCACTGTTTCCGCCGAACGAAAGAGACAAACAAATTACAGACAAAACACGACGCGTTTCGACCTTTTCGATCTTCTTCGCAAAGAAAAACGAAGAACAAGCAGTCACTTGTCTCCTCAAATTGGGCGCAAAATTGGGCAGGTGCGTCCATTCTGCGCCCCTTTTTTTTTTTTTTTTTTTTTTTTTTTTTTTGTCCCAACTTCTGCGCCACCTCAGAGGCAGTGCACCCATGCCGCTCATTCCGACACCCCGTCCACAGCCATAGCCCGGTCGGGCCCGCCCGCAGCCCCGGCACCGGCAATCCACAGGGAGCAGTCAGTGTCAAGTCAGCAAAAGGCAACCCACCGGAGGAGACACTGCACTGCTGCCGAGACACTTCGGTGGTGTTCAGTGGCGCCTGTTCTGATCTAACATACGCAGGACACCACCTACTAAGCCCCCTACTGACGACAATAATTGCTTAGTCGCGGAGCCAGCGTGAGTGAGCTCTCCTTCCAGAGGGCGCCACCACGTCCGTCCAACGACAGCCCCCATGGACTCGCCAACCGGTGACACCGACGGAACCAAACCAGGCCACAGACGTGGAGAGGACATCGAAATTGAGTTCACCATGAGAGCAGGGCATGAAGGGCCACAGGATGTGAGACTTTTTTTTTAATGCTGATCGATGGGAATGAGGATGATTAAGATGATGTTCCGGATTTCCATTTCGGTCTGAGACTACATGACAAGGCTGTACTCTACGCTTCCTTTCATAATATCACCTGGCGTCAACCAGGCCCGAGAGATACAGGCACCTGCAGTGTTGGTCAGGAAATTTGAGAAACACTCCCAGAAACGCATCCATTAAGTGGATGAGACTCGACACTGTGTGGTCCAAGTCTTCCCTATTGAGTCCGCAGCAAACACAACTCTGGGTAGGAGCCGGTCAGAGCAGAAAAACCCACATGACTCTGATGGGATTCGAACCCACGACCTCCCAGCATGGAGTCCGCGATGCTAACCACCACTTCGCACACGGTGGCTGGTCTGCGCCCAATTTTAGGAGATCATTTCTGCACCCAGTTTCAGGAGATAAGTGATTGTTCGTTGTTCGTGTCCTGAATATTGTTCGTCTTGCCTGAAGAAGACCAAAGAGATCGAGCCGCATCGTGTTTTGTCTGGTAATTTGTTTGACTCTTTCGTTCGGTGGGTAATAATTTTTCCTTTAACTTTGTTCTGATTTCCGCCTGCAGTCATCTCACTTTGAAATAAACTCTGCAGTTCCTGTTCAAAATCCACTCAATCCTTCAAACAAGCAAGACGAGTGTTGCATTCGTAGGCGAAAACTCAAAGAGCAAATCTTTTCGAATCATTTTCAGCTACTATTTTTTACCCTCATACAGTAAACAAGGTAAGGCCGCCCAACTGATCGACAGAAACCGCAGCAGCATTCTTACTCTCCATTTTCACATCACACAACCGTTTGCAGCGCCGTTTAAGAAGGATTTGAGTGAACGATTCGTCAGTCGGCAGACGACCGTTAGACTCACTGAGAATGCGCGAACCGTGCTGTATGAATGGGCTGTAAGTCCTGGACTGTGGGTGGGTAGTAAACACGTCTCTCAAAGTCACTAGTATTTCCACTCGACCGAACTTTACGACTGGGGTAGCTGCGTGTGGAGTAGCTAGGAAACGGGTAGAGTGAAAGAAAAAAGGAAAATGGAAACATAAATCCTGCTATCTCTGTTCTGGCTGGTTGGGGCTGAGAGATAAAAAGGTTACGGTACTGTTAGGGGCTGTTTAGAGACCCGTTCTGCGACTCAACCCGGCAAAATGCGTTGGGAGTCATCCCTTGTCGGTTCTTGTTGTTTTGTTGTTATTGGTGTGCTGCTCGTCCTTCAGAGTTTAAAGAAAACAGAATACAGCAATGCAGCAATGGTCCACACAGAATGTAGCAATACAGCAATGTCCACACAGAATGTACCAATGCAGCAGTGTCCACACAGAGTGTAGCAATGCAGCAATGTCCACACAGAATGTAGCAATACAGCAATGTCCACACAGAATGTAGCAATGCAGCAGCGTCCACACAGACTGTAGCAATACAGCAATGTCCACACAGAGTGTACCAATGCAGCAATGTCCACAGTGAATGTAGCAATGCAGCAATGTCCACAGTGAATGTAGCAATGCAACAATGTCCACACAGAATGTAGCAATGTAAGCAATTTCCATACAGAATGTAGCAATGCAGCAATGTCCACACAGAATGTAAAAATGTAGCAATATCCACTCAGAATGTAGCAATGCAGCAATGTCCACACAGAATGTAGCAATGCAGCAATGTCCACACAGAATGTGGCAATGCAGCAGTGTCCACACAGAATGTAGCAATGCAGTAATGTCCACACAGAATGTAAAATGTAGCAATATCCACTCAGAATGTAGCAAT
>JADBJO010005210.1:67101-69601 GCA_016801955.1 Conus betulinus
TGGTGATAAATGACTGTTTTCTTCGTGAAAACAAGGGAAACATAATAGGCTTATGAAGCTGCTTTGCTCCCTATCATCAGATGTAACTGCTTTTCCCAGTCAGGATGGCATCTTTCCACGAGGGCACCATGCCGCGCCTGTTATTGGCACTAAACGGCACACAATGCCAGCCACAGGGAGCTGAGTTCGGGAGACTCAGGGTCTCAACGGAGGAGGAGGGGGGGGTGCAAAGGGGGGGGTGGGAGGAATCGCCCCGGTGTCATAGCTCAAATATTTTCTCCCCAATATGTTCCCCTCACTGCATGGGTTAGCCAGTACTGTCTGGGGGGTGACAGTACAGATTAGACTCTACCGTCCATGGTGAGATAATGATTATGGGATAGCTCATGCTGTTTCCCCCACCATCACCCCCACCCCCCCCCCCCCCCACCCCCCCTCCCGTCTCCCACCGGACAGTCAAGGCTCTCGGCTGGTCGGAGAGTCCCCTTCCACCCCTTTCCACACCTCGATGTTCCACCTTCCTTGCCCCCCCTCTCTCGGTGATTCTGGACAGCACACAGGAGCTGGACAGACGATGATGACCCCTCGGACATGCCCAACCTGGCGGGAAGCAGAGGACGCCGACGTTTTGTAGTTTACCGATTGCATGGTGATGCACATTCTTTTTTTTTTTTTTTTTTTTTTTTTTTTTTTAATGCTGATCGATGAGAATGAGGATGATTAAGATGATGCTACGGATTTCCATTTCGGTCTGAGACTACATGACAGGGCTGTACTCTACGCTTCCTTTCATAATATATCCCGGCGTCAACCAGGCCCGAGAGATACAGGCACCTGCAGTGTTGGTCAGGAAATTTTGAAACACACTCTCAGAAACGCATCCATTAAGTGGATGAAACTCGACTGTGTGGTCCCAGTCTTCCCCAACTGAGCCCGTAGCAAACTCAACTCTGGGTAGGAGCCGGTCGGGGCAGAAAAAACCCACATGACTCTGATGGGATTCGAACCCACGACCTCCCAGCCGGGAGTCCGCGACGCTAACCACTTCGCCACGGCGGCTGGTGTGATGCACATTCATGTCGATCTGCTGAATATGGCCGGAGGTGCCTCACACAACAAGTTCATGATGAATTTGCCACGAGTATCTCTGGACAGACTGACAGCATTTTCAGTTCAACTGCAGTGAGACGTTGGCAGTGTGAGCAATTAAAGCGTTTCAAGTTTAAAATGACTGGGCACGATGCTGTGGTTGGTTTGTGATATGTACACGTTTAATGGGATTTGCTGTTCGTTTCGTCAGCTTATGACTGCTTTGTAGGTTGTTTATACAAGATTTACTGTCCCTTTTGTTCTGTTAGTACTGTTCACTTTTCACTTTTTTTTTCCATTTGTAAATTCTTTAAAACTGAATGAAGGCGTGGCCCTTTGGGGGGGAAAAATGCACAACTGATCCAAAACAACAAAGTGTAAATGTATTATTCATGTGTGTGAACTTCAGCGTCACGCAGCTGAACCATTAATCATCAACGTGGAAGGCATTTGGAGGTGTTCGTTTCGTCTGACTACAGTATTACGAATCAGTTACGATAATTTCAGTGTGGTCGATCTCTGCTTGTTTGGGGACATTCGCTGCGAACGTTCATGTCTGCACGAATCTCAACGAGCCAGGTGTGATCACGTGGGCGTGGAGTTGTGTGATATGGAACATGACCTGGATTTTCAGAGTGTTCTTTTGCACTGTGAAAGGGATCGGGTCGGACATGCAGGTGGTTGTGGTAGAGATGGGGGGAAGGGAAGAGGGGGGGGGGGGGAAGGGTAGTCGTTTGGGCATGCCACACAGCCGACACTGTCCGAGGGGGAGAGGGGGGAGGGGGGTCTCTGTAGACGTTATGGACACAGCATGGACTCGTCTTTCCTGTCTGGAGGGAGGGGGAATTGGGGGGGGGGGGGAGGGGGGAAGGGCTAGCCTACACTGTATGGAGGAACAGATTGAAGGAGTGGGAGTGGGGGGGGGGGGGGGGGTATTGCAGTCTGGCCTGTGACACTGGGCGACAGACTGCACGCGCGCGGCAAACTACGCTCAATACACCGGCCCGTCCGGCGCTTGCTCTCTCCATCTCTCGGTGCATGTATCCAGTGTCTCCAACCACCGTTGATTCTGCGGAAATGTACGACCAATGAATAACGCTCGTACTTTAGGAGCCCGGGGTATTTTCTGACTTCGGGGTTCAATTCCTGGACGTCTCTTCTCCCCACCCCTACCCCCTCCTCTCCTTCTTTTCCTCTTTTCTTTAGAATGTCATCGGTGGTGTCAATGGTCGTCCTTCGGACGAGGCAGTAAACTGCGATTCCGTGTGCTGCAATGATTGTGTGTGTGTGTGTGTGTGTGTGTGTGTGTGTGTGTGTGTGTGTGTGTGTGTGTTGTGTTGTTGTGTGTGTATGTGTGTGTGTGTATGTATTATGTATGTATGTGTGTGCGTGTGTGTGTGTGTGTGTGTGT
>JADBJO010005210.1:92101-99601 GCA_016801955.1 Conus betulinus
TAACTCACCAGAACAACAGAATAATAACAGTAACACTGTCACCTGATACACATACCCTCAAATACAATTTTAGCAAACGTTTTCCTTAGAATCATTATCATCCATCTAATAGCTTGGTTGAATGCCATGATTAATGACTGCGTTTGACGCATGATTAGATTCTCGCATGTATGAGATTAGACTGTACCTTAAATCATGAGAGACAGACAGTCAGAGGGCAGGCAGACAGACAGACAGACAGACAGACAGAGATAGATAGATAGATAGATAGAGATAGATAGATAGATAGATAGACAGACAAACAAACAAACAGACACAAAGATACAGAAGGCAAATAGGGGAAAGAGAGAAGTAGAACGAAAGAGCGAGAACAGAGACTTGGAGGGTGCAAAATGGAGATGGAGAGAGAGAGAGAGAGAGAGAGAGAGAGAGAGAGAGAGAGAGAGAGAGAGACGGACGGACGGACGGACAGACAGACAGTCTGACAACCAGACAACGACAAGACGAAGAGAGATAGAGACAGAGACAGAGTCCGACAGACAGACCCACGATAGATAGATAGACAGCGACAGAGCGACAAAGACACATAGGTAAAAACAAAGGCAATGAGGCGAAGGGGGGGAATGACGACGGAAAGACAGACGCTGACAAAGAGAGAGAGAGAGAGAGAGAGAGAGAGAGAGAGAGAGAGAGAGAGACAGACAGACAGACAGACAGACAGACAGACAGACAGAGACAGACAGACGGAGTAGAAAACAAGCTTACAGACAAAGCCCAAAATAAGGCAAGATATGATCCACAAATCTGGAAACTTGATCCGGGCCGCAACCACAGACAGTCCATCAGACTGAACGTCTCAGCCCCAGGACCTGAGGCCCTGAACTGGGCATTATGAGACTTCTCCCCCCCCCCACAAGCCTCGCTCTGGGGATTCAGGGGTGTGCGTCATCTGATGACAAACACACATCCATTTTCCCGCCTCCCTCCGTCTGTCACGAATATCAGAACTGACGGACCGGACAGGGGAATGGGCGGAGAGAGAGAGAGAGAGAGAGAGAGAGAGAGAGAGAATTCAGAATTCAGAATTCAGAATCACTAATCCAAACCCCGATGTTAAGGAATGTGAACAATCAACATAAGCATAACTCATACCAAAAAAAAAAAAAAAAAAAAAAACAGAAAAGGAACAAAGCGTATAAATTTTGTTTGAAAGTATAAGATAGTTTAACTCTTAAACATTACGAAATCTGCTTCTAAGTTTGTTTTCGTCAAAATAAGCAAAATATACGGGGCAAAAAGCACCAAACAAGTTTTGTTTTTATTGTATGCTCATTTTTTGCTGCCCCCCGGACAATCTTAGTTTGGGTGTCATTGGGGGGGGGGGGGGGGGGGGGGGTATATTTGGGCGTGTGTAGACTGACATCGTAGGTCTTGATGTGCTGGACAACAAAATACAGAAGGTGGGGTGTGAGCTGTTCTCAACGAGCGGAGTAGACGTGTTTTGCAGAGGTCTGCAAATGAGTAGCGATTTTTTTTTTACGTAAATCATTGAGGTAATTACCCTGTTTTTTTCTGTCTGGAAATTGGTCAACAATATGCAATGTCACGGACAGCACTGGGTTTTCGAGTCAGCTGTGGAATTTGTCCCCCCCCCCCCCCCCCCCCCCCCCCCCCCCCCCCTTTTTTTTTTTTTTTTATCAATTTCATGGCGACGAGCGCGTTCACCATTCAATGTGGGCCGTGCGAGTGTGAGTCGTCCATGTTCACACGTGCCTGTCCGGTGTCATCGCAGGTTTGATCCTGTCGTATTTGTCTCCCAGAGACCTTTTACGCTGTGACGAGGTGGAGTCTAACCCCGGACCCAAGCTCAACATTTCTCTTCCTCAGTCACGGCTGATGAGTGATTAGGCCGTACCACGTGCCAGCACGGACCATTCCCCGCAATCAGATCACGATCCCGCAATGGTAGGGATGAAGAAAATGACGCGTGCTGAAAGACATTCGATGCTTCTTTCCCTCTCAGAACTCCAAGTCCGACGCCATGTCAGGCGAATGTAAAATTATGAAAGAATCGGTTAGTGGACTGGAGGAAGAGGTACTTAGACCGAGAGAGACTGGCGCGAATTTGAGCGCGTGGTAAAGGAATCCCTGAAATGAGAGAACAATGATTTCAGGGACAGTGTGGAGCAGCTGTAGAGAAAGCCAGGTGACCTTGAAAGATGTTCTAAAAGGAGTAATGTGATATTTTGATGGGGTACCAGAAGAGAAGACAGGACAAAATGTGATCGTGAATACTCTGCATGAGATACTGACAAATAAGTGAGAATCACCTATGGCTATGCAGTCCGACCGTGTGGACCGTTTAAGTAGAAAAGAGAGACTCCCTTCGCCCCCTCCCCGCCCCATCATTGCAAGTTGTACCTTTTGTCAAGATAAAAGAAGAAACCCTGCAATGAAAAAGAAATAAAAGTTAAATGCACTGCTATCTTTGTGGATGAGGACAATGTGCAAATAAATCGTGAGATCAGAAACTTCTCACTCCCCATCGGAAACTCACGAGAAAGAGAACCATAAAACCTGCCACAGTGATCTAAGATCACCTGATCAAAGGCTAAAATTGCTCAGGGATGAAAGTGAACATTTGAAGGAAATTAATCACGGATTCGGCCGGTCCTCCGATCAAAACTGTTTTTTTCTTTTTCAGTTCAGTTCAACACAAAGCAGATACCCAGATTGATTTCATTCGAGTTTAAAAAAAAAAAAAACAACACCCTGCGCGTGGTCACAGTACAGTAGTGATCTCATTGTAAATGCGTTCACAGAAAATGAAGGAGATATGCATGTCAGCTCTGTACTGACCTGTGCGAAAGGATTGCTTTCCCCCGTTTTCTTCTTCTGATTTGGATTAGCGGTGCTTGTCTCAGGAGGGGAACGAAAGGGAATCATGCCAGGGGTGGGGGGGGGGGGGGGGGGGGGGGGGGGGGGGGGGGGGGGGGGGGGGTTACAACCAGTAAGGTTAGTGAGGCGGTGACGTTTGTGCCAACGGTAAGAACACGGTGTCAGAGAATGGGTGTCATATTGTAAAAATAATAGTACCGAAAATATCAGTACATGCAAATATGATTGTAAATACTGATGCTTCTTCTTCTTCTTTTTTTTACACTGCTACACTGGCCTGCTAAACACAATTTGGAACACGGATCTGTCTACGCTGTATTTGCGTTTTCGATTCATTTGACCTGTGGAAGTTTTTATGTATCATTTAGACTAGGGTTTTATTCCCGCACTCCACTATGTTTTTTTTTTTTACACCTGCAATTAAGTAAACTTTTCAGGGAAGGAAATCTGGGGAAATGATTTGTCTGCTGAGAAATATTTTTTTTCTTCCATTTATTACTGAACTAAAACGTAAACGCTGATATTATTTTATGTTTTCTGAGGGACACAAAAAAAACCTGTTTGATTTTCAAAAAATATGCTTTGTGTATATATGTCTATTTCCTCAATAAACTCCCCATATTGTGCAATTGTTAGAGTTCACATGGAATTATGGGCTTGGAAAATGTGTTCGCTGGAACTATTATATCAAGAGATCATGTAAACACCCTGATCTGTAACGGTAGTACGTCAGATTTTTTATCTGAGCAGAGAGAGAGAGAGAGAGAGAGAGAGAATAAAACGCTTACACTTTTTGTGATAATAGACAAGACACAGGTATTTATGTCAATATGTTGTTTGCAGTGCCAAAAAACACACACACATATATATATATATATCTTCATTCAACAGAACAATTGGAACTAAATTGTAGTGTATTTAATGAATGTTCGTATATATAAGCAATTGATGAAGAAACAAAAATGTATGTATTTGTTAAAATATCCGTTTTGTTTTAAAAAAAAAAATATATAGGCGATACATATAGATCTGCCTTCGAGAGGGATTGCGATAGTTTCCTCATGCAGGCGATACATATAGATCTGCCGTCGAGAGGGATTGTGATAGTTTCCTCATGCAGCTAGTGAAGGGTTTTCATATATGTGATATACATTTTCCCATTTACTTCGTCTTCAATTTTTTTTTTTCCTCTCACTTTCAAATCTTTGCCAAGTCATTACTATAATGATTGAAGAATTGTTAACCTGCATTTGTTTTCCCCCCACTACTTAATTGTTCAACATTTATATATATATAAAATTATAAACAAAGCTTGCTCTTATGTCTTAGATCGTAGAAATAGGGGGGGTGATAAGCCTTCATATCTGCAGTGGTAGATAATTCTGCCTAACTGACAGTATGTGCTTAAGTGGGCGAGTGGGGAATAATAAATGCTTCTCAAAATGAACCTTCAGCAAGCTTATAGTCTCCGAAGTGGAAGTCAATCTCCAATGGGGAGGAAGCTCACTAACATATAACTCCTGGTCAGATACCGGTATTCTCCAATGGGGAGGAAGCTCACTAACATATAACTCCTGGTCAGATACCGGTATTTCGAAACCTGATTGTTTCTCCTCAGTGACCGCGGAAAGTGGTAATTAGACTTCCCTGCCTTTTCAGTTTAAAAAGAATGCTATACCTGAAAAAGGCTGTGGTGTGCAATACCGTAGTAAGTTTGTTGAGTTTTCAAAAAACCAACCAAAGGTGCCACCTAAGAAGCAAAAAAAAAAATCATGAAAGAGCAAAGCAAGCTACATTTTCTTGTGAAAAGTAGAAAATATAAAACAATAACCTCTTAAGACACAAGTGCTGAGGGCCAGTTCTTGGAATGAATCCGCAAGGGGACTAAATTACAATAAACTAATAAATTCCAAGGATAAATACCGAGCACCATTCCAGCAACTTACAGAGCAGCTTGGTATTGCAATGACTGCAAGAAAAATCAATTATATTATATATATTATATATATATATATATATATATGTATATGTGTGTGTGTGTGTGTGTGTGTGTGTGTGTGTGTGTGTGTGTGTATTGTTACTAGGTGAGATTCTTACTAGGGAGAGAAGCGGGGGGAGAGAAGGGGTAGGGAGGAGATTGATAAAAGAGACAGACGAACAGACCGAATAGGACAGAGAGAGAGAGACAGAAAAAAAAACAAGAAGAGAAAGCAAGAGTGACGCATTGACGGGAGAACAACTGACTACATAAAGAGGATGCAACTAGGAGACTGGATTAGCATCGCACAGAATCCAGTCATATCACCCTGGACTCCGTCATAGAGGAAAATCATGCGAGTCTTTGTTGGCATGCCCTCACGCAAGCACAAGGTCACACACAGGCAACAACAACAACAACAGCAACAAAAACAACAACAGACATCTCTATTTTGCGACTATGTTGAGGAGATACGCGACTATTTGTTCGCGCTTTGTTTTCATCGTGTTGAATGTTGGCTGTCCTGCCTGAAGGTCATCGTGCTTGTCTTGTAATTGTTTGTTTCTCTCGCTGGCGGCATAATATTTTTTTTACTTCAAGTTGGTTTCAATTTCTGCCTCTAGTCATCTCGCTTGAAACCACCACCACCACCACCATCACCACCACCACCACCAACAACAACATCAACAAACAATAACAACAACAACCAACAATAGCAAAAAAATGGGCTTTTCCAGTACACTGTGCCGTTCCAGACCGCATACAGATCCGCTGCCAACTCCAAGAGCTGAATTAATGCCCAGAGCCACTCTTGAGAGACAGCCACCGTGCGGAATCCCTCTTAACTTCCCCGCTCATCCTCCCACACCCCTCCCCCCCACTCGCTACCAGTACCTCCTTCCAACGCCTATCACCCCCACCAGCTCAATCTTAATCCTGCTGGACTCCCTCGCCTCTATATACTTCTTTCTAATACTAGCACAGGAAGGACCAAACTTTTGACCACTCACCACAAAAAGCGATGTCATCGTTTTTATTACTTTCTATGTGTTGCAGGTCTTTTCTCTTCTCTCTCTCTCTCTCTCTCTCTCTCTCTCTCACACACACACACACACACACACACACACACACACACACACACACACACACACACTCACACTCACACACACACACACACACACACACACACACACACACACAACACACACACACACACACACACACACACACACCACACACACACACACACACACACACACACACACACACACACACACACACACACACACACGCCTCCTTTCCCCTTCCCAATGAATGTAGCATTATACACTTTCAAACCAGCGCTACAGACACTTACTTCTCGAGCTATATAGAGAAAAGTTTGTGCCAAAAGAAGAGCGAACAAACACGCACAGACATTCTTTCTACAGCAACCCCAACAAAGCGCTGTTTGTGGCACTCATTCGCCTAGCACACGCAGGGCAGCGCTCAGCGACATTACCGTCGAATCACAAGTCCTGTCTAATCGTTCTGTTATGGGATTTAAAGGACTTACGTATTATTTACTGTGTATTTTTCCGGCCTAACTTTCAGTACCCTCACCAAGATTTGATCCTGACGGAGGATTTTGTAAAGGTATTTTACAACAACAACAAAACTTTCTGACGAATGTTTAGATCTCCTTCGAAACCAGTTTGTTAGGACAAGTACACCTTTACTTCTCTTTCACACAAAACATCCAACAACTAGCGAACTGTTTGTGCCAGACATTCTTGTCTACAGCAACACGCAGGGCAGCGCTCAGCGACATTACCATCGAATCACGAGTCCTGATTACTAATCTAGTTACCTACCACAACACAGTATCTGGCTATAAAACGACACTTACGTTCTGGTCGCAAATGTAAAATAAAAAGGACTTTAAAAGACACTCTTCAACAGCTTACTGTGTATTTTCACGGCCTAACTTTCAGTACCCTCACCAAGATTTGATCCTGACGGAGGATTTGTAAAGGTATTTTACAACAACAACAAAACTTTCTGACGAAATGTGTACAACTTAGACTCTAAAACCTTTCTGACGATCTTCATCGTCTATCATTATTGCCGTGCAGCCCACTTCAAGGAGTGTGAAAGACCTGAAGCTTACCTTGTCAGTCCACGAACAGTTTTGTAAAAAGAATATACTGCAAATCCAGTTTTGTACAATAGCCACATTCACTATACTGTCAAATCCGTACTTTGATCATTTCACTTTGTTTCGTCACTCTTGGACATCAACATGTACTGTTGCCATGTGATATTCCTAACTCAGGTCCATCGCCGATTGATTCCATCGACGATTGAGGGATCGCATATAGACATACTCTGCAGAATATAAATAGGTCAGTACAATCACACACTATGCCATCAACGAAGGGCATAAAACGGGACAGTACATCACCTGTCCCTCTAAATACCTCAAAGACTGCGGTTTTGACAAGACAGAAAGTAGATGTATTAATCCATGGTTTGTACAATCGCCACAGTCACTATTCTATCAGCAGTCAGACGTGGAAAAGGGGGGAGTTAACTCATGACGTGTACAGTCACCACAAACATTGTGCCATCGACAAATACGGGAA
>JADBJO010005210.1:117101-124601 GCA_016801955.1 Conus betulinus
AAGATGGCTCCTCGCTCCTCCGGATTCTGTTTCAGATTCTTGAGATCCTGACATTTGGGGGGAGGCTGTTTTTTGCTTTCAGCCAGGTCCTGGCACCCATTCCAAAGATTTCTTTTTAGCACGTTTCTCTAAACAAACACGCTGATAAAACTGTCTTTCATGCGCTAGACATCGCCGCTGATATGGCCCCTTGCGGTTGGCTGGGCTATAAACAGCGAGATTTTAATCACGCGTCAGACTGAGCTTGAGCTTTTTTGTTGTTGTTGATGTTGTTGATAGCCTTTTTTTTTTTTTTTTACTCCCTTTTTCTTGCTTCTGTGCTGTATGCATTTTGCAGGGGAATCAGAACGTTTTTTATTGAAATAATAAGAAATCAGCGTGCCTGAACAGGACAGGAAAAAAAAAAAACCCGCGTACAGAGTCACGAGGGGAAGCAGATTTTCTCTGTTTGACTGGCATGTTTAGAGTACACGCCACAGTGGCAAGTACAATGTTTTTTTTTAAACAATATCATCAGTATTTGCATTTTGTGGTGGAGCGGACATCGATAGCAGCTCTCCAGATACAGTCCATCTGGTCACAGTTCCCATGAAGTTGTGTTGACGGGACGTAGGATCCTGATTGATGTGGAGGAAAGCAGACGTACAGGTTCATGTGCATATGCGCGCGTAACACACACACACACACACACACACACACACACACACACACACACATGTACTTAATACAACTTTCACACACACGCACGCACGCATGCACACACGCACGCACGCACGCACGCACGCACGCACGAACACACACGCAATGGCGACATAAGACCAAACAACAACAGAGTAGTGAAAGACAGGTTCCACGTAGTGTTGTAGAGTGTGTGAACTTGGCCCAGCAGTCCGAAGCCACTGACAAGCATCCTTGGCAGTACAGGTGTACTGTGGCTGTCGGCAGCAAAATTCCGGTGAAGAGAGAGAGAGAGAGAGAGAGAGAGAGAGAGAGAGAGAGAGAGAGAGAGAGAGAAGATGGGGTGGGGGTGGGAAGTGAGAGGCATGGATGGGGGGGGGTGGGGGGGGGGAGGGGGCGGAAATATTGGCGGCAGGCTTACGTTCAGTTATGGCATGTAAAGGTTTGCGCGTTCTCAGCGACCTCTTTCAGCAGACATTTTGCTGTTCACTCTCTTTTTTTTCTTTGATTATACCTCACGTGTTAGGCCCAAGGTATTCTTTAATGTGCCCGTCAAACAAGCGTGAGGTAACACGTGGTGTTTTTTTGATACATGACGTCTTCACACGATGCAGATTTCAAATTTTCCCATGATTGAACACACCCATTTCCTATCATTATGAAATGTCAAATCTAGGATGCATTGGTCGATTTGTTTTCTCGTCGTCCTTACATACAGGTTTAACAGTAGACAGAGCGGTGTTGTTTTTGTGGAGCAGTGACTGGTCATCAGCTTGGCTTTCATGGCGCTGATGCCATGTCATACCTTGCTGATGCTTAATCCAGTCTTTTACCAAGCTTAGCGGTTTCAAAACGGAGTGACTGAGGGCGGAAAATGAAGCAAAGAGAGGGGGTTCGTTACCGGCAAGGACGCAGACAGAGTATGGCGGGCTTCTGTTCGCTGCATATCAGACCATCTCCAAAACGAAGGTTTATGGTGGTTTCGTCCAGTACCGACCATGTTTACATGGGGCCAGAGGCGCCATATGTCATGATGCGTTCCAGGGATATGCTGAAAAGTGTGTGAAACAGAAGACAGCCCTGACAAACTCCAACTGAATTATGGAACCATTCTCAAAACAGCATCCTGTATGAGTACTGCTTTAGTCGCTTTTAAGTACAGTTGCTCTATGGCTTATCAGCTTTTCGCCCGATGTTAAGGTGTGTTTTTCCTTTTTTTTTTTTTTTTAATGTTTTGGTCCATAGTGTGTCCCGCCGTACTTTGTCAAACGCTATCTTGAAGTGTCTGAGAATGCAGTGGAGCTCTTTTTTGGAGTGGGGATGCTTTTCGTAACGGGGTACGCAGGTTATCGATGGCACTTCTGCTTTTGCAGGACCTGTCTATTCTACAGCAATAATGGCATCATCATTCGTGCGGCTGTCATCTAGTCAGAATTATGTCGAGCTGATTAAAGTTACAGTGCGGTAGTTCTGGTAGTTTAGGAGATTTCCTCTCTGGGGAAAGGTGACAATTAGATTTGTGTCCAGGGTATGAGCCACTATTCAGTGTGCCATATTTTGTTGCATAGTCTCCTCTCTCTCTCTCTCTCTCTCTCTCTCTCTCTCTCTCTCTCTCTCTCTCTCTCTCACACACACACACACACACACACACACACACACACACACACACACACATAAATAGAGAGAAGGACAGACAGTCAGGCAGACAGACATATACATAGATAGATAGATAGATAGATAGATAGATAGATAGACAGATAGATCGAGAATAGATAGAAAGATGGGGGGCGTTGGTGTGTGTGTGTGTGTGTGTGTGTGTGTGTGTGTGTGTGGTGTGTGTGTGTGTGTGTGTGTGTGTGTTTGGAGAGAGAGAGAGAGAGAGAGAGAGAGAGAGAGAGAGAGAGAGAGAGAGAGAGAGAGAGAGAGAGAGAGAGTATGCATAGGGAGGATGACGATCAATCAAACTTTACTGTCGTTTACCCAATAAATTCTCGTTTACCTAATTTAAACACTTGACAAAAAAAGAGGGTTGGACAGAAAGAAAAATCTACTGAAAATTTGCAGAAAACTGGAACGAAGAAATTTTATTTTAATGCGAGGATAGGACATCTGAAACATGGTTCCGTGAACCTGTTATCTGCATCCATTTGTGCCAGGTGAATAGGTACCGCAAGCGGTGCAGAACTGGAGTTTTGTGCCGCAAAAGCGTCAGCAAAGACGCAAGTGTTTTTTCTTGTTGGTTATTTCACTTGATTATTTCTCCCCAGCTACACTTTTGCAGAAGTTTCTGTTCATCTGCGTGTTGCCTGGGACAATTGTAGATGCAAACAACCAAAACCAGTCTTGAGTAGATGCTAATTCGTATTGTCGTTGATTAAAAGGTCATATGATTAAACCTACAAATCGCAAAAGAAAAACTAATGTGGTAATGTAGTGAGAGGATTTTTGTTTTTGCGATTTCCTCGCTGGCAATGTAAATCTTTCTAGTATGAAAATCTCTCCTAACGGTGAAAATAAATTACTGAATATTGAAAACGAAAATCAAGAATCCAATGACAAAATGTCGGATAGTACTCTTGACAGCAGAGCAAGAATCAGATGTCGAATTAGAAGAATCTAGGGGGTGGGGGGAGAGAGAGAGAGAGAGAGAGAGAGAGAGAGAGAAGAGAGAGAGAGAGAGAGAGAGAGAGGAGGGAGGGAGGGAGAGACAGAGACAGACAGACAGACACAGACAGACAGACAGACAGACAGACAGAGAGAAGGGCAGAGGGGATGAAATCTGCTGGGCCAGTAGAGTACAACCAAAGAGAATGAATAACAGGAAAGGAAAAGAAAAGAGATGGAGAGAAGAGGGGAACACACACACACACAGACACACAAACATAGACACAGACACAGACACACACACACACACACACACACACACACACACACACACACACACACACACACACACACACAGGGGTGGGTGGGTGGGGGTATGTGGTGAGGAAAGGACACATTCTTTTTCACATAAATTGTAAAGAAAATAATGCAGTATTGTACGGATGACCATGCTAACGACGTCAATCTTTTCTGACATGAAAATCTGTCATAGCGGTGAAAATACATTCATAATTTGTTAAATTAAAGAAGAATACATTGACAAATGTCCGATAAAGCTCTTTGGCCGCAGAGCAAGAACCGGGTCGATTGGAATTAACAAAGTGATTTAAAGAATTGAGATGAGGCAGAGAGAAAGACAAAGAGAGAGAGAGAGAGAGAGAGAGAGAGAGAGAGAGAGAGAGAGAGAGAGAGAGAGAGACAGACAGACAGACAGACAGACAGACAAACAGATACAGAAACAGAGGAGGAGGAGGACGAGGACGAAGAGAAAGAAAGAAAATTTGAATGTATCAGACATGCTGCACAACGAGCGAGGCAGAATTTAGAGAGAGACAGAGAGAGAGAGATGGGGGGGGGGGTGCGGGGAGGCGGACGGACGGACTGACAGACAGACAGACGGACAAACAGACAGACAAACAGACGGACAGACAAAACCGAGTTTTTATCTCCTAGGAGTAAGAGAGATTGTAAAGAGAAGCAGATTACCATTTCCCTAGTGACGTCACCAGTGTTATCAATTTTTACCTGTATTTAGTTACTGACGTGTGTGTGTGTGTGTGTGTGTGTGTGTGTGTGTGTGTGTGTGTGTGTGTGTGAGGAGAGAGAGAGAGAGAGAGAGAGAGAGAGAGAGAGAGAGAGAGAGAGAGAGAGAGAGGCTGACGGAGAAAGTCAAACGTGTTGCTTGACGATCTCGAGTCGAGGTAGCGGTGGCAGCAGAAAGTGTAGAAGTACCACGTAATGAGGTAACGTAATCCAGGACGGGGCTACAAAACGCAAAAAGGAATGGCAATATTCTTTCAACGACATAAGCGGGGCAGACACGGACAAATACTAATGACGGAAGAAATGACTACATTATACCACACTGACTAGTGTACTAAATGTTGTTTTTGGACGTGGTGTATGTACATCTGTCTGTCTGTATGTAGGTAGGTAGGTATTTGTGCGTATATGTATGTGTGTGTGTATGTATGCATGCATGCATGCATGTATGTATGTATGTATGTATGTATGTATGTATGTTTGTATGTATGTATGTATGTATGTATGTGTGCATGTGTGTACGTATGTGTTGATACATGGGTGTGTGCGTGCGTGCATATGTATGTATTTATCTGTCAGCCTACCTGTCTATCTAATCACGTATCTGTCAATCAATTAATCTATCAGTCTACCAATCTATTAATCCATCTCTCTGCCTATCTATCTCTAGACACTTATCTTCTTACATACACCACCTATCTGCCTACCTATCAACCTTCCCCCCTAAAAAACATGAATAAAAACGTACACACACACACACACACACACACACACACACACACACACACACACACACACTGAAACAGACACAGACACACATACATACATACGCGCACGCGCGCGCGCGCGCGCACAACACACACACACACACACACACACACACACACACATATATATATATATATATATATATATATATATATATATATATTCACACGCGGGCGCGCGCAGACACACACACACACACACACACACACACACACACACATCCTTGAGCCTGAGTATCAAGGACAGGGCAACAGGTCTTTGTTAACCAGCTTGTGAGCGATGTTCAGAACTCCCCGCAAATCACGGTCTTCAGTCCCGTGTTGCACGTGGGTCAGTCGTCCAGCCTCCTGTCTGTGCAACCCCTCGGAGCACACTGCCTGGAAGGAGACTCACCGGGCTCGGAGCAACGTGGAGAAGAAGAGATGCCACCACCTCCGCATCAAAAATGAAGAAATTTATCGTCAGTGGTCTTTCGCAGAAGTTTCTTACTGAGGCGACTTTGATCGTGGCCATAATGTACTTATACCCACGCGTGCTTTTCTGTTCAAGTTCAGAGAAGTGAGTTTCTGAAACTTGTATGTACGCATGAGTAGTTCTGCTGGTGGGAGAGAAAGCGGTCGACCCGTACTTCCAAACTGGAGGTCAAGCATGTGTAACACAGAGGAAGCTTGTATTGCGCCGTGGTCAATGTGAATGTCGCTTGGTGTCGGCTCACGCCCATGTTGACAGTGATTGACAGAGCTACCCTATTGTGTAATTGACAGTTGTCTCATTCTGTGATTGACAGAATATCTTATTCAGTGATCAAGACGAACAAGATGTCTGCGTGGACCGTTGACACGAGTGAAATCAGTAGGCAGGTTATCATTTGTGCGTGTGGTGTGTAGCTCCGTTTGATGTCCTGTCACACATACTTAATAAACGACTAATTATGATAGTTTTCACAGTGTTATCAGAGTTTAGTCGTCAAGTAGGCACACACATACACACTCACACACACATACACACACATACTCGCGCGCGCGCGCGCGCGCCTGCACACTCACGAAGGCGAGGGGGGCGGGGGGGGGGGGGGGGGGCTGCGATTTATCGGTTAAGCACAATGGCAGTGGTTTCCTTTGAAAACGGTCAGTTTTTGTCTGTGTTCAACGGAGAGAAATGAAACGTTTTAGGGAAAAAAAATGGTGCTCGATCGAAAGATAGCTCCTTCCCCCACCCCACAAACACACACATATGAGAAGGGGGGGGGGGGGGGGGGGGGGGAGCTGGAGTGGGCTTCGTCCTTTATTTTCTGAAAAATGCCATCATTGGCCCTTCTGACATTGTCCTCATCGTCCTTGCTTATCGTGTTTTTCCTCCTTCGTTTTCTCATCCATCATTTTCTTTCTCATGCCATGCCATTTAATCTTTCCTTGGTTCTTAATCTGTGGCGTCCTCATCCGGCCTATTTTTTTCCCTCACCGTCTCTTATCCGTCCTTTCATTCCTCACCATGCCTCATCCATTCTTTCTTACGTATTATGTTACAAATCAGTGTGTCATTTCTTTACACATGGCTTTCCCGTACATCCTTTGTTATGATGGCCTCATGTGTTTTCCGGTGTCACCATTCTTTTTTCTCCATCCTTGTTCTTGTCCTTTTTTTCTTCCATATATCTCGCAAATCCTACTCCATTTTCCATTTCTTACTTGAACTTACCCGTCTTTCCTCCTTCACAATTTCCTAATACGTCCTTTCCTGTCTCGGCATGTTCTCATATACCAAGTCATGATGTCGTCATCCATCTTCCTTGTGCCATGAGTACCCTCGTCCATCTTTCTTACCTCTTCTGCTTTTAGCATCGCCATCCGTCTATTCTATCTTATTATTGTTGTCTCGCTCCCCCCCCCCCCCCCCCCCCCCCCCCCCCCCCCCCCCCCCCCCCCCCCCCCCCCCCCCCCCCCCCCCCCCCCCCCCCCCCCCCCCCCCCCCCCAATCCAATCCTCCAACCGCCCAAAAGACGTTTTCATCCATAATTTGTTTATCATGCAGCCTTCATTTCTCCTTTCTTATAATGTCCTCCTCCAGCTCTCCTTTCTCATTGTGTCCTCATCCATCTTTCCTTTCTCATGATGTCCTCATCCATCTCAGCTTTGTCACGATGTCCTCCTCCAGCTGTCCCTTTCTGATCATGTCCTCATCCATCTTTCCTTTCTCATGATGTCCTCATCCATCTCAGCTTTGTCACGATGTCCTCCTCCAGCTGTCTTTTCTGATCATGTCCTCATCCATCTTTCCTTTCTCATGATGTCCTCATCCATCTCAGCTTTGTCACGATGTCCTCCTCCAGCTGTCCTTTTCTGATCATGTCCTCATCCATCTTACCTTTGTCATGAGTCGTCGTCCTCCATCTTACCTTTCTGATCA
>JADBJO010005210.1:129601-139601 GCA_016801955.1 Conus betulinus
TTCCTTGTTTGAATTCATGCAGCAAAGCATTGAATGCTAAAACGCTTGCTAAAACTTTGAAAATCTTAGGCACTTTAAAAGAGTTCTACCGATAGAAATCATTTCAATCGGATAAGCCGCCTGTGAGCGCTTACACACACACACACACACACACACACACACACACACACACACACACACACACACACAAACACACGATCGCACGTGCTTGCACACACGCGCACGCGCGTGCGCGCGCGTGCGCTCACACACACACACACACACACACACGCGCGCGCGCGCGCGCGCGCGCGCGCGCAGGCACGCACGCGCACATGCACACACTCTCTCTCACACACAC
The DNA here is from genome assembly GCA_016801955.1 of Conus betulinus. Taxonomy (NCBI): domain Eukaryota; kingdom Metazoa; phylum Mollusca; class Gastropoda; order Neogastropoda; family Conidae; genus Conus; species Conus betulinus. Next base: position 129,942 of record JADBJO010005210.1, read on the forward strand.
ACACACACACACACACACACACACACACACACACACACACACACATATCTATCTATCTATCTATCTATCTATATCTATATATATATATATATATATATATATATATATATATATATATATATATATATATATATATATATATATATATATATAATTAGAGAGAGAGAGAGAGAGATTCAGACATGCATGCATGCATACGTACATACATCCAAAAAACATGCATACAACATACATACATACGAATTCGCCAAGACAGAAACAGACGGGGGAACACATACACGCGCGCAAGCAAGCTCTCTCTCTCTCTCTCTCTCTCTCTCTCTCTCTCTCTCTCTCTCTCTCTCTCTCTCTCTCTCTCTCTCTCTCTCTGCGCGCGCGCGCGCGCACACACACTCACACACACACAAAACGACTGACTGAAACCAATTTATTGTCAGATTAACTCAAAGTTGTACTGACATTTAAGAAAACATTATGAACAGAATACCAACGTTTTTTCATTCAAAGCAAAGAAGCATAATTAACACATCAAAATACGCGCGCACACATACACATACACACACAAGCGCACACACATGCGCGCGTGGCTTTTTTACACTGTGCCCTCAAAATAACAATAAATGAAATGGAACAATTATATCGATCTGACAAAATAAAAACACAGCACTAAGAAAAAAAAAATTTTTTAAAGAAAATAGTAAGCAGTAAGAGAGAGAGAGAGAGAGAGAGAGAGAGAGAGAGAGAGAGAGAGAGAGAGAGAGAGAGAGAGAGAGGAGATGAATCAGCCTAGTCATGGCGTTTTTCTCAATTATTCTCACTCACAATCCGTATTCAAACCCGACTTCTGCCCTTTAGGACAAGTTCCAACAATCAACCCTCCTTGGTGGACAACCGCCAAACCCTCAGACACCGTGGTCACCCCCAACATCATCAAACGGTGGTTTCTAAGCACCTTCCCTCCTTAACATCCCACCTCTTACGACTTTACACTTGGGACAACAGAGAGTGCTATCTCCTTGGTTCTAGACATAAATGATCATCCGCCCACCAAAGAATGTACTAGGCCACAGGTGTATAAAAATCGAACAAAATGCCTCCACTGCTAAAAGGGCCAATGGCGCAGTCAGATGGTATTAAATACGCCTAATGACTCGTGAATGCCCCGTTGCGTGGACTGAAAGAAAGTTAATGTGGTCATCGAATAAGCGGGGGGGGGGGGGGGGGGGAAGCTCCACTGCTAAAAGGGCCAATGGCGAAAGTTAATGTGGTCATCGAATAAGCGGGGGCCTAAGGCTCCACTGCTAAAAGGGCCAATGGCGCAGTCAGATGGTATTAAATACGCCTAATGACTCGTGAATGTCCTGTTGCGTGGACTGAAAAAAAAAGTTAATATGTTCATCGGGGGGGGGGGGGGGGGGGGGGGGGTGGAGGGAGCTCCACGGCTAAAAGGGCCAATGACGCAGTCAGATGGTATTAAATACGCCTAATGACTCGTGAATGCCCTGTTGCGTGGACTGAAAAAAGTTAGTGTTCATCGAATAAACGGGGGAGAAAAGCTCCACTGCTAAAAGGGCCAATGACGCAGTCAGATGGTATTAAATACGCTTAATGACTCGTGAATGCCCTGTTGCGTGGACTGAAAGAAAGTTAATGTGGTCATCGAATAAGCGGAGGGGAAAGCTCCACTGCTAAAAGGGCCTATGGCGCAGTCAAATGGTATTAAATACGCCTAATGACTCGTGAATGCCCTGTTCTATAGATAAAGAAAGGTTAATTAATCACCCAAGTAGGGGGTACAAAATCCACAGCTAATAAGGCCAATGGCGCAGTCAGATGGTATTAAATACGCCTAATGACTCGTGAATGCCCTGTTACGTGGACAAAGATAATGTTACCATAAAATAACATTTAAAAAAGATAGCAGCATGTAACTGCTGGAAGCACGCGTATGGGTCAGATGACCATCGTCAGACTTCTAGAACTTTGGAGAGTTGGCACCCCTCTGTAGGTTCCGAGAGGAGGGGGGAGCCAAAGAGCTCGGAGAGGCGGGTGGGCGGAACCGCCGTTTGATCGGCCGGTGGGGCGATCTGGGGTGCTAAGGTTCGGGGATCGTCTGTCAAGGAGAGGGGGGGGGGGGGGGGGGGGGTTGGAATCTGTCTCAAAGGGAGGATAAGGGTGTTGGCGGTGGATTGGAGAATAGCTGGGGAGAAAGTTTGGTGGGTCCGACATAGAATCTGAGTGCATGTACGTAGGTATTTACACAGACTTACGCGTACGCGCGTGTACACATACACATACACACGCGCACACATGCTCCCCCACACACATACACACACACACGCACGCACGCGCGCGCACGCACGCACGCACACACACACACACACACACACACACGTATACACACATACGTACTTACCCCCCCCCCCCCCCCCCCCACACACACACACACACATACACACACACGCGTGCGCACGCACGCACGCACACACACACACACACACACACACACACACACACACACACACACACACACACACACACACACACCACTCCTGCATACACACCTATACAGAGCATATATGAGAGAATGAGAGACGGACAGACCGTGACAAAGAGACAGGCATACCGCACTTGCACTGCAAGTCATATTCCTGTTCTTCCTCCCCTCCTCTTCCATTCACCTTACACACATCCCTCCATCCTCTCCCTTCCCGTCCGCTGCACACACACACACACACACACACACACACACACACACACACACACACACACACACACACACACATGTGCTCACGCATACGCGCGTCAACACACATATACACAAGCGCGCGCGAACGTGCATGCATGCACACATGTACACTTACACACTCACACACACACGCACACACGCACGCACGCACGCACACACACACACACACACACACACACACACACACACACACACACACACACACACACACACACGCACGCGCGCGCGCGCGCGCGCGCTTCTCAAACCACTTTTGAATGTTTTAATATTCGATGTTATTTGTGCGGTACACTCCGAGTACTGTTAATTTTCCAAAGTGCATCAGAAGAATATTCATTTTCAGATCTTAGCGAGAGAGGTAGGTGAGAGTGGTGATGGTAGGGGTAAAGAAAACGCGCACAGCAAAACTGCGTATAGTACAGTAAAACTTTCAAACTCTGTATTGCATTAGTTAATTAGTGAGGACCATGGTCAATGGCAGAGTACTGCCTTCAGTAGAAAAGCTAAAGGCCTGTGTATTGCAACAGTGAAAACATTTTGTGATTTCATATCCCAAGATAAAGCTGTTGGCCTGTGTGTAAAAAGGCGAGTCACAATTGACTACACACGATGGGATTAAAGCCATAAGCCAATGTATGTTTTTTTCCACAATGGTGAATACCTGAAGGTCGCATATATCAGCATCAGCTGTAGGTTTCTGTTAGTGGTGAATCATTGGGGATTGCATAACACGATGTAAAGTCACAGACCTGTGTATTTATTACAGTGAATGTTGGGGACAGTAAATGGTATGATGAAAATGCAGGACCTGCGTTTGCGACGATGAATCAGATGAAACATTTTTTTCTCCGCCAGCTTGCTTCCCTTCCCTCCCTCCATTTCATTTCATCTGTATATTACTAATGAATTCAGCTATAAAGCAACTCCTTTCACACACACACACACACACACACACACACACACACACACACACACACACACAACAAAACACACACACACACATGCATGCACGCACGCACGCACACACACACACACACACACACACTCCCATACTCTAAAACCCTTTTCCCGTTCCCTTCTTCAGATGTTCTTTTAAGTTTGGACACCTTGAACTCTTTATGCACGAGTGACCAAAACACTGTTGTTTTACATTTCCTTTCAGCAGACCTGTCCTTGTCCGCTGCTTGAGAAAAAGGTCTGTATTGGCGACATATGATTTTTTTTTTTTTTTTTGGCGTTCACCGAGAATGAAAGGAGTGAGGCTGGGGTGGGGTGGTGCGCTGGGTGGGATGGAAATTTATTTGATTCGAAGGTTTCTTTCAAGACGTTAAAGAGTGTAGATTGCAGGTCGTATATTCAAAAATATTGATCGTTGTTGCATTATTTTCATCAGATTACGAAGGCCACGTCGGCAGAATCGCACAACCGTGTGTCCCACATCTGATTGAACCATCGGGTTCGTATTTTCAGAAAAGGAAAGTGAAAAGCCCTTTTCCTCAGCTCTTGATTTTTGCATGTTGCACGGTCGATGGAGATAAAAGATCAGGTTAGGATGCCGTCGGAGGGTAATGAACTGATGACAGAAATGACCATAAGAGAATACGACTACTACTACTATTGCTATTGCTACTTGGGTCTGTGGCACCTGATTTTACGTGTTGCACAGTCGATCGAGATAAAAAAAAAAAAATCAGGTTAGGATGGCATCAGGGGTTAATGGACTGATGAGAGAATTAACCATAAGAGAATACGACTACTACTACTATTACTGTTGCTTCTGTTGGTGATAATGATATCAGCAGTGATTATTCTAATGACAAAAATAATACTAACGTAGTAAACGTGGGTCTGTGGCCCCAGTAGCCGATGTGACTGAGAACCACGCAATTATCTGTGATGACATTTCATTGGAGACACATCTGCCAACACATCTCCCTCCCCTTGGGCCGATCGTACACGTGGAGAATTACGTGACCACGATAGGAGACAATCCTCTGACTATTCTAGCCCACCGATAGTTATTAGTCGTACACGACGATATGTTGTTTAAAGCTTGCCTTTACGATAGTTCCTTATATGGCAAGTCTCGTGAGAGTGATCATCTCCTGGCAAACGGGTTGCTCCCCGTGTTGACTCGGACAGCAGGTGGGCTGGTTCATGATCGAGCGTGATCACGGCGTCAGTTGTAGTCATCGCTGCAGGAAAGTGGACGGATAGACTGCATAATTTACAAATAATGGATCATGACGGAGAAGGCGATTTTGTTTATTTATAGTATCATACAAAGCAAAAGCACAATTTTTTTTTATTGCTAGGAGTGTTATTCTGTCTGTACCACCAAAGTACTGGAATCCGACACTTTACCCAAGACGCTAATGAGACTCTGACATGATATGATATATATATATATATATATATATATATATATTAACACTCAAAATAGATAGAAATACACACAAACAAGACTGAAATTTTCCAAATTTTTGAATGCAGGGGAGTTTGGTGGAGGTAAGAGTTTTTCAGTGTAAATTGTGCTCTTACCTTCCGGAAAGCTGTTGCTAATCATTTCTTCTTTGGGGTCGCTGTCTTTCACTCTGCTTTCATCTTAATTTTGGATTTTTGTCTCTGTATAGTTGCCAACAGCTTTTCTGTGTTTGTGGTCTCTTCATCTTCCTGTGGTTTAGAACGCATTTTTTTTTCCTTGATAAGCGTTGTAAGATTAAATTCAATGAAAACACAAAACACCGTCCTTTTTCAGCGTAAGCTTTCGAGCTACTGCTCTTCTTCAGGCCGCATGACAACAAGTGACGCAATAGAAAAAAATGACGTCCATTGGTGACAGTATCTGTGACGTCATCTTTCTCTTTTTCTCTCTCTCTCTCTCTCACGCGCGCACGCGCGCGCGCAACTCCATCATCCTCTGTCATCTTTCTCTGTTCAGTCAGGCCCACACATTGAGCAGTTGTGGATAGTGTATCTCCAGGACCTCTCCCTCTCTCTTCGTTAATAATGTCCAGATTTTTCATAAGTTCGATGACTGTGCAGCGGAGGTCGGTGAACTGGTGACCAGGGCCACTGAAGTGTTTGGCAACCAAAGTGTCGTTCTTGTGCCTGATGTCGTACCTGTGTGTATAGAAGCGCTCCGCCAGGTATTGCCGGTCTCCCCAACATACTTTGTAAGATGCAAGTTCTTTCTTGCAATAGATAATGAGAGTTTAAACCACTGGAACAGACACTTGCTGTCCATTCTGCGGTGCTCTTCCCTAACAAGCCATTTTGGTGTGTCTTTGTTGCATTGATATTTTCTCTGAAAAACTTTTTTGTTATGTTTTTAAAGAACAGTCTGAGTGAAACGATCAGAGTGGTTGGTGCACCTAGCATGGCTTAGTTTTATCCGACTGAGGAAACGTAGCATGGGGACTGATGTTCTGTGTGAGTGTACCTGTGAACCATACGTAAATCTTGCGTTTTTCCTTGACGGGATTCACTTCGTAGTTTTGTTATTTGTGTTTGTTTGTTTGTGTGCTAACGTTTTGTTTGTTCATTTTTTAGTCCTTCCATTACCGGCTATAACTGCTGTTAGACATTATTGATGTGTCCAAATCGCACATTCTTTTTATCATGTTTGGTCTTTTCCCACTGCACCTCCAACTTTTGAAGTCCTGCAGTCTCTCACCCTTCCCCCCCCCTCCCTCTCATTCTTCTGTGCTACAAACAGTTCCTTTTAAACAATGCTGACATATTCGTCTGATTAATGTTAACAGCCATTTCCATCGTTACCCCTGTTGGCGGTATTGAACAGTAGAGTGGACGTACTATATTTAACTCCATCCAGTTCTCCCCTTCCTACCCCGCCCGTTGTTTATCATTCTTATGTTCTTCTCCCATCCATCATTCATTCTCTAAAACTCCACTCCTTCTCCAGAGCATCATTCGTCAGATTCACGTTGTCTTCTCCTCACATCCATTAATCGTTGTGCTCCCTTTCTTTCACTCGCCCATCAGTCATCCCTCTCACGTGCCCCAGGTACCGTTCCGTCTCTCTGTGTATCATTCTCCTGTTGTCTTCTTCTCACCTTGATCATCATTTACTATTGTTAGGTTCGGCTCCCGTCCTTCACTCTGCATACTTATGTTCTCTTCGTCTCATCGTGTCAACCATTCACTATGAACGCGTTTCCCGTCTTCTCATTCTGTGCTGATTGTGCCCATTGCTACTCCATCGCTGTGCTGTTTTTCATTTAGGGCCACCATTCTCACGCTCTTCTCTTTCCATCGCTTTCCTCATCCGTCTTTCGTTCATCAGTGTCGCATCATCCTTCTGTTTATATTCATCTTTCCTGCGTTCTTCTCTTCCCGTCCAGTCCAACATTTATTCATTCTCACAATCTCCCAGTCCAGCACGCATCATTCTCGCTTTGTCCAGTCCAACATTCCTCATTTTCACGTTTTTTTGCTCCATTTCAACATTTATTATTCTCACCTTTTCCTCCAGTTCAACATTCGTCATTCTCACGTTTTCCCCCTAGTCCAAAATTCATTAGTTTCACCCCACTCCACCCCTCACTTCTCCCTACCTACACACACACCTTCCGTCCAACATTCACCATCGCAAGTTTTTTACACCACTCCAACATTCACCCTTCTCCCTTTTTCCTGCTGTCCAGTTTTTTTTAACATTCTTACATTTTCCCTCAGTCCAGCATTATTCATTCATTCCCCCCCCCCCCCCCCCCCTTCCTCCCCCTTGCTCCTTCCTGTTCAACATTCATCATTCTCGTGTTTTCCCATATGTAAACATCAATCATTCTTACATTGCTCCTACTCCAGGATTCATCGTCATATTTTTCCCAGTCCAACATTCATCTTTTTCAGGTATTTCTCTGTTAATGTCCTTCATTCATTATTCTTACGTTTCCCCCTTCCAACATTCATCATTTTCAGGTATTCCTCTGTTCTTATTCACTATACTTACGTTTTCTGCCTTCGAACATTTATCATTCTGACGTTTTTTCATCCACTCCAAAATGCTTCATTTTCACATTTCCTCCATCCAACATTTATCATTTTCACGGTTTCAACCACTGCAGAATGTTTTATTTTCACATTTCTCCATCCACACTTGTCATTCTCACGTTTGCCTCAGTCGAACATTCATCTTTTTTTTTTACCCCTCCCCCTCGACTTCATCCCCCCTCCAACATTATTTTCACACGTTTCCCCTGGTCAGACATTCATTATTATCACGTTTTTTTCTGCCGTTTCAACATTCATCATTCTCACTTTTCCCTCCTCTCCGAAATGCTTTATTCTCACGTTTTCCCTGTCCGACAATCATCATTATTTGCGCTTCTTACAGTAGAGTTGAGGAACGGGGAATTTGAAAGTGGTGGCACGTAAAACATTTTGATTTATAAACGCAAACTACTTGGCCAGCATAAACGAAAGAAAACGGTGGGGGCAAAGCCTTGTAATAAAGGCAGTTACTAGTGTTTTGAATCAGATTATTGCTCGTATAGATGCTAAACGTTGAAATGAAAAACTATACGAATTTGATCACCACCTTAATCCAACAGAACGACAAACCTGTAGTTCACGTGTGAGTAAATCAAAACGAATGAGGTCGTAGACGACAGAGCAACAGCAGCGACAACGATTAACAGCAAACAGACGAACAATTAATCCACGCACGTTTACGAACCTCGTTTGTCAGTTCTATAAATGTGCACGACAGTTGAAGACCAAACGGAGAAAGTTTGGAACAATTGTCCAATATCCAGAAACTAGTTGTCGTTTCGCGCAACTTGCAGAGATGTCATTATGCCCTCCACTCACTAATGTTCGTTGCCTAATTAACGCACAGATAAAAAAAAAAAAAGTAATCTCATTTTCTTGGTTTTGTTCTATCTTCAACGCGCTACTTCACTATTACTCTACTCTTCACTGACCTGTGATCAAGACTTGTTGGGTAGGCCACCCCTCATAAGTCATGAGGCTTATGAGGGGTGGCCTACCCGACAAGTCTTGATCACAGGTCAGTGAAGAGTAGAGTTATAGTGAAGTAGCGCGTTGAAGATAGAACAAAACCAAGAAATGAGATGCAGTAATTTCTTCATGGCCAAAGTCGTCGGACTATCAAAATGCAAAAAAAAATAAATAAATAAATAAATACCTTTCAAGAAACTGAAAAATGAATGCCATACCTCATTTCTCTCTCGGGTCCCCTCTTTTGTATATACTAGTCACATAAAGTTAAGCACAGGCCTTTGCACACAGGGGGTTGATTCATCCCTTCAAAAAAAACATTTTTTTTTTTTTGTTATGCGGCAACCAATGATGGAATCTCACACAGCAGTGTGTAATCCAGCCTGTGTCAACTGGTAGTGCACACGGGGGTCTTGGTGACCTCGTTACCGCGCGGATAAAAAGTGCAAAGTTGCGTTAACTGTGCCTGTTTTGCATCAAGCTTGCTGGCGACACAAGATGTGTAAAATGAAAAATTCTTTTTTTTTTTTTCCCGTGCAAGAGCAGTCTCTCAAGTGAGTTTTATGCCCCTTCTTTTGGCTGTTTAAGCGCGGGGTTGGTTACTGTCAGCCCTTTTCTCACCATGCCACCACGAAGAAGAAAACTTAGCACCTTTGACAAAACCAGGGCGATTGCGTGGATACAAGATGGCATTGCAAAGGCTGAAGTGGCGCGACGACTTGGTGTGCATCATTCAGTTATTGTTAGACTGAATCAGCGTTTTAGGGCGACCAACAGCGTTGAAGAGAGGCCACGGTCAGGTCGGCCTAGGCAGACTACTCCCAGAGAAGATCGTTTCATCGAGAGGCAGGCCCTATTGCAGCGGGATACCACTTCCACCAGCATCCAAAGGCAGCTTCGTATGGCAAATAACACCATCCTCAGCC
>JADBJO010005210.1:144601-149601 GCA_016801955.1 Conus betulinus
TCTCACAAATCCATGGCATGATTGGGACTGGAACCCACGACCCCTCAGCCAGCAATTTTCCCAGTGCTAGCATGCTAGGCATGCATCTAGGCTGCCAGACGCTCATTGTGATTTTTCCCTCTCGATGTGTCATGAGTACTTTCTTCGTTTTTGTTTCATCCCCTCTCTGTCTGTCTGTCTGTCTCTCTCTCTGTCTCTCTCTCTCTCTCTCTCTCTCTCTTCCTCTCTCTCTCTCTTTCTCTCTCTCTCTTGTAGTTCTATTGTATTGTAGTTCTAGTCACTTTTTGCATGCTTACTTTGTTACCTCATCTTATTTTATATTGTTGACCCTACTCAGGGCGAGGACTGGGTGTAAAAAAAAGCACATCAGTGCTTATCTATTATCCTCGTAAATAAAGAATTTTGTCTTGTCCTTGGTCTTGTCTTGTCTTGTCTTGTCTTCTCTCTCTCTCTCTCTCTCTCTCTCCTCTCTCTCTCTCTCTCTCTCTCTCTCTCTCTCTCTGTTTTATTTTTCTTTAATTATCTAAGTGTTCCGCCTGTTCCTCCCCCCCCCACCCCACCGTCCACCGTCTACCCGCTCGCCTCGTCCTCCTCCTCCTCACACCCCCTCCCTCTCCTGCATTGTTCTATTCCTGTCTGTATGACTGTTGATCTTTCCGCCTGATATTGCTCAGGCAGTTCCATATTTTTCTCTTTCTTCTTCCTTCATCCTCTGCCTTTATGTGTCTGTCAACCCGCCAGTTTCTGTCTCTCTGTCTGTCTCTCTCTCTCTCTCTCTCTCTCTCTCTCTCTCTCTCTCTCTCTCTCTCTCTCTCTCTCTCTCTCTCTCTCTCTCTCTCTCTCTCTCTCTGTCAGAGTGCGAACAAGCAATTACATTCCCTGGCGGATTACGCACGCATATACACAAACACACACGCACGCACACACGCATGCACGCACGCACTCACGCTCTCTATCTCTCTCTCTCTCTCTCTCTCTCTCTCTCTCTCTTTATTATCCCCCTCCCCCCCCCACGTATTTGCACTAATTGCCCCCCCCTCCCCCCCCCCCCCCTCCTCTTTCTCCCCACCCTTTTTTTCGCCACGAATTTTCCTTCCTTTTTTCTCCCCTGTGGAAAATCTATCCACGAGAACAACAACGAGAAGGACACTCCTGAGAGCAGCAAACCTCGGCCAAGGTCGATTGAATATCCGATCCTCCCTCGGATCCCAATTCACGCGTCAGTTCCATGCCAACAGTGACTGGGTTTGTCCTAGCGCCGCTCTCCATCTCTCTCCACTGATATTTCCTTCAAATCAGTTCGGTACTGGGCGGGGGGGGGGGGGGGGGGGTGACGGGGGGGGGGGGGGGGGGGGGGGGGGGGGGGGGGGGGGGGGGGGGGGGGGGGGGGGGGGAGGGCACGGGTGAGGGCGGAGTGTTAGGGGTTATCTTCCTAACAGGTGACAAACCGAAATGCGAACTTTTGGACTGCGCCGTATCGACGCCATTCGTCACTTTCGTTTTACCCTAGCCTCTCTTGACCCTTGTCTCAGCTATGTGTACCATTTTCGCCTCCATTGTTTAAAAACAGAAAGCCATGACCTGCAGACTGTCCTGAGAATGGTTCAAAATACAAACCCAAAAATTCTGGAACAATGCAGCATTTCTACTGCCGTAGATTCTTTTTTTCCTCCACACTCCAGCTATATATACTTTGCACTGGCTTTCTCTGTTGAAGCAAGAATGGAAAAATAGTCGTGATGTCTCCTGCTTTTGATGCAGCCTGTACCACTGAACCTGGCTGCCTGTCTGATGTCGCTGTTTTTTTTCTTCCATCTCGAAGTACTCTCCGTTCCTGTTTTGACAATCTTAGCTGTCTGAACCCCCCTTTACCCGCCACTAAAGCATCTGGAACGGTCGTTGTTTTGCTTCTTTTCTCTCTGCTTGGGAATGTCTTCCGCGTGAACTCTGCTCGTCGGAGTCTCTCGCTGCCGCCTTCCTAAACAGTCCCCCAAACCTTTCTGTTTTTTGGCAGTACCTTTCGTTTCGCTGCGGAATGCTTTGCAGTTTTAGCTGCTGCGCTTTTTGTTTGTATGCACACGTTGTTGTTGTTTGTTTGATTTGCGCATACGTTGCTGGCGATTAGATCGTCGCTGCGAAGTGTATGTGGGGTGGGGGTGGGGGGGGGGGGGGGGGGGGTAATATTACTGTACTGTTTCTCTGCCAAGATAAGAATGCTGATTTGAGGACATAAAATCCGTGAGCACAAATAAGCAGGGATGGGGATTTTTTCCCCCCTGCCCCTGCAGTGGTTCTCTTTTCAGCCATGTTTGTTTTTTCCCCCCCCCCCACCCACCCCCGCCCTCCGTTAGCAGGATCACGTAAAATCTCCCCTCCTTCTTCTTCCTCCTATTCCTCCCTGTCCTCCTTCTCCTCCTCCTCCTCCACTGGCCACAGAACTTCCCTGCAATGGTAATGGTAATGTTGCTTATAGCCCATAGCCCAGCCGACAGCAAAGGGCCATATCACCGCGTTGAAGTCAACTCACAGGTCATTAAGAAAAAAAAAATTCACAACTGTTCAAAAACACACCTTCCAAAAACACGCGGTGATTTTTGTTAGAAATCTTTCCACCGTAAAATCTTAGATCAGATGAATGAATGTTAATCTCCCTCAGAACTCTGAAAAGGTGATCAATCATCGCTCGGTACGCTCCCCATCAATGATCATCAATGTCTTCTTCACCTCTGTCTGTCTGTCATTGGCTAGCGGGCTGGCTGGCTGGCTCTCTGTCCTTACCCTCATTAAAAAATATTCGTATTCGTATTCATATTCTCTGTGTATCCCTCCTTTCTCAATCTCTCTCTCTCTCTCCTCTCTCTCTCTCTCTCTCTCTCTCTCTCTCTCTCTCCTCTCTCTCTCTCTCTCTCTCTCTCTCTCTCTCTCTCTGTACTCTCTCTCTGTACTCTCTCTCTCTCTCTCTCTCTCTCTCTCTCTCTCTCTCTCTCTCTCTCTCTCTCCCATTCTGTCTCTGTCCCCCCTGTGTGTGTGTGTGTGTGGGGGGGGGGGGGGGGGGGGGTTGTGTGTGTGTTGTTGTCTGTCTGTGTGAATGTGAGTGTGTGTGTGTGTGTGTGAGAGAGAGAGAGTGTGTGTGTGTCTGTGTGTGTGAGTGAGAGAGAGAGAGAGACAGAGACAGAGAGAGAGTGCGTGTGCTTGCCAATAAAGTGCGCAGCGAGTGAGGTAGGTAGAGAAGAGAGAGAGAGAGAGAGAGAGACGAGAGAGAGAGAGAGAGAGAGAGAGAGAGAGAGAGAGAGAGACACACACACACACACACACAACACACACACACACACGCACGCTTGCCACGCACGCCACGTATACCACGCACGCACGCACGCACCACGCACGGACACACACACACACACACACACACACACACACACACACACAACACACACACACACACACACGGGAGATAGATGGACAGACAAAGACAGAAAGACAAAGGAAGGCAGTTTACTCTCATCGGAATTTTAAAAGAAAAAGATCGCACTGACAAGCAGATTACCATCTACCCAATGACGTCATCAGCGTTACGTTTTTTCTCTTTATTTTTCTCTTTATTTGTGTGTTGTGTGTGTGTGTGTGTGTGTGTGTGTGTGTGTGTGTGTTTTCTTTTATGTGTGTGTGTGCGTGTGTGTGTGTGTGTGTGTGTGTGTGTGTGTGTGTGTGTGTGTGTTTTCTTTTCTCTTTTTTTTTTTCTTTGTTTACTTTTATGTGTGTGTGTGTGTGTGTGTGTGTGTGTGTGTGTGTGTGTGTGTGTGTGTGGTGTGTGTGTGTGTGTGTGTGTGTTTTCTTTTCTTTTTTTTTTCTTTGTTTTCTTGTGTGTGTGTGTGTGTGTGTGTGTGTGTGTGTGTGTGTGTGTGAGAGAGAGACAAGAAATGCTGACAGATGAGGTCACAAAGCCAGTGTTGGTTGACGATCTGGTGTCGTGGGAATGGAACGGAAAAGGAAAAAAAAAAAACAAAATAAACCCACAAAATGAGGAAACTTGATCGAGGAAAGGGTTAGAAAAAAAAGGAGCTGAAAAAAAAAATGAAGGAATGATGATGATGGTTTTAAAATTGAAAAAAAAAAAAAAAAAAATCAGGGTAGATATTGACAGAGGTTGATGGCAGAAAGAGTTCCGTTGTCTCGGAATCATTACAGATACATTCAGACGTGCACGAATCTATCTGCCAATCTGTCTATTTCTATCTGTCTCAATATATCTATCTGTCGATCGATCGACCTATCCGTCCGTCCGTCCGTCTGTCTGTCTGTCCATCTATCTATCTATCTATCTATCTACCTATCTATCTATCTATCTATCTATCTATAAAACTATCTATCTATCTATCTATCTATCTGTCTGTCTGTCTGTCTGTGTATGCATTTATCTATGTATATATCTGTCTGTCTGTCTGTCTGTCTGTCTGTCTCTCTCTCTCTATCTCTCTCTCTCTCTCTCTCTTCTCTCTCTCTCTCTCTCTCTCTCTCTCTCTCTCTCTCTCTCTCTCTCTCTCTTCTCTCTCTCTTTGTCTCCGCACGCATGTATAGATACATACATAATAAAATACATACATATATCCATCTGTCTATCGGTGTATGCATTTATCTATGTACGTATGTATGTATCTCTCTGTTTGTCTGTGCACACATGTATACATACGTACATAATAAAATATATACAAAAATAGATATAGTCATGCACACGAGCGTGCGCGCGCGCGCGCGCGCGCGAGCCACAACACACACACACACACACACACACACACACACACACACACACACACACACACAACACACACACACACACACACAGCACACGCACGCACAGCACGCACACACGCATGCACGTACGCACAGAGAGAGAGAGAGAGAGAGAGAGGAGAGAGAGAGAGAGAGAGAGAGTTAGAGAGAGACGCACATTACAGTGGAAGTGAGGGACTGTGAATTTTGAAAGTTGTGACGCGTAAAAA
>JADBJO010005210.1:154601-159601 GCA_016801955.1 Conus betulinus
ACGCGCGCACGCACGCACACACACACACACGCACGGACACACGCGTGCGCGCGCGCGCACGCTCGCTCGCACACACGCACGCGCACACATACACACTACATCACCACCACCACCTCCACCACCACCAACAACAACAGCAACAATTACAACTAAAAAAAACAGCGACAACAACAGCATTTGCTACTACTACTACTACTACTGCTGCTGCTGCTGCTGCTGCTGCTGCTGCTACTACTACTACTACTACTACTGCTACTACTACTACTCCAGAATGATGTAGTCCTTCCACCTTTTCAAAACCTTCGAACCAGCCGTTAACACCAAACCTCCATGTTTTGCACTGGCTTCCCGCAGAGGCTAGAATGAAGTACACATTCTCTCTGGGGCTCTCAGCGCCACTTGACCTGGCTACCTGCCTCGTGTGGTTCACTTGCATTCACTGCTGAATGCTTTCCGCTTTTATTCTGGTTTAAGCAAATTTATTTTTACACTTTACAAAACACGTAGCTTTACAAAAATGTGAAAATTTGAACATCAACAAGCTTATGCTTATAGTGTGTTCAAAGTTCTTTTCGTGTCCCGCCTGTCTATAGTGTGTTTTATTCTGACAACTCTAACTGCGTGTGTCGCACGTACCCCTCCAGTAAAACATTTGGTGAAGGGCTCTTTTTTCCTGTGTGCCTTCTTGTTTGGAATTCTCTTCCATGTGAACGTGTCTGAATGTTTCAGTGCAAACCGCACATCCTAAAAACAACATCTTTTTCGAGGGCTGGGGGGGGGGGGGGGGGGGGGGGGGTTAGGGAGTTGGAGGGGGGGGGGGGGGGGGGCTTTTGGTTTCGAAGCAGAATGCAGTTCAGTTTCTGGCTTTTGCGTTTTGCTTGCATGCATACGTTGTTGTGTGTTTGTGCGCATGTTTGTGCCTTTTGGATGATTAGATAATCGCTCTAAAGTGAAGGGTATAAAACGTTATTCTAAGGTCTCTAACGAGATAATGTTGTTTTGCTGACATGAACGCCGTGAGCCCGCCTGAACAAGGACAATAGACATGTTTATTCCTGCCTTCACCCATCTTTTGCTGATTTGTGTTGTTGTTGGTGTTATTGTTGTTGTCGTCGTCGTTGTTGTAGTCGATGAAAGATCCAAAACGCGAAAGAAGAACGTTTACCATATGAGGAAGTTTCAGTATTCAATTGAAATATGTTACTTCGCCGACAGTTATGAATTATCATCGTGACAATAACTTTACATAGCGTTCATGTTCAGTGGAAATTTGGTCATTATCGTATCTATAATGCGAAGAGAGCCTTCATTCACCGCAGGGAAAATCATTGGTGTGTTGAACTAGCGGAGTTATTTCACTTTTTTCATATTAATCCTGCTGAAACGATTTTGGAATCGCCAATCGATCCGGATCCGGACTACGGATCCATATATATATATATATATATATATATATATATATATATATATATATATATATATATATATATATGTGTGTGTGTGTGTGTGTGTGTGTGTGTGTGTGTGTTTTCAAAACTCAACGTCTGTGATCAGAGTTCACCCCCCAGCGATCAAGCTCACCACCAGTGATCAACTGTTACGGTCAACTCTGACCTGTCAGTCTTGATGGTAAGGGCCCGGGTAGGGCGTGGTAGCTCGTGTGTGTAGTGTGTGTGTGGGGGGTGGGGGGGGGGGGGGATGAGAATAGGGATCCACCGTGTCTCACAGTTACAGAGATGGCAGGGGCCTGAGCGGAGTCTGCTGTCAGCCAGACAGGTTGTTCGAGCAACCAGGCGCTGAATGTCAGTGTAAAAAGGGTGGCGCAGCTTCTTCTTCTTCTTCTTCTTCTTCAGCGTTCCAGTATCTGGTAGCGTGTGAACTCGTTTTACCCTGTTGGGATACTTACACTATACTCGAGAGTATATAGACAGTTCACTCCGACTTCGTTGAGTGCAGAAATTTGTGGGAAGAGGTTGTAAAAAAAAAAAGATAGATAAAAGATATGGAAGACAGAAAGGACAGTAGACGACAGCACAGCAAAGGAGGAGAGAGAGTTACGGAGAGCGAAGGGAAAAGGGGACATTACTAGCAGCAAACAGCAGACAACTCAAATGGCATCGTTTTTTGTTTTTGTTTTCTTTTCATTTCTCCATTCTGCCTGTGTGCCTGTCTGGCTGTCTCTGTCTCTGTCTGTCGTTTGTTTTGTATGAATGTCTGTCCTGTCTGTCTCTCTGTCTACTCTGTCTCTCTTTCTCTGTCTGTATGGATTGTCTGTCTGTCTGTCTCCTCTCTTTTCTCATCTCTCTCTCTCTATCTCCGCTCTCTCTCTCTCTCTCTATCTCGACTCTCTCTATCCAGTCTGTTGCCCTTTTGGTCACTTTTTCGGTGTTCTTTGTCTCGTCTCTGCTGGACCACCTAAGCCACCCCACCCCACCCCCCACACTCGTCACTTCTGACCTGGTTGTGGGCTCCTCAACACCCGGCGACCCCGAGGTCCGTGCAGCACTTGCCGCCAGGGATCACTGGGTAAGGTAAGGGACCCGACCATTCTTTACTCGTAAACATGGGGCTATTAGCGTGATAAGGTGTAGATGGATCTTACTGGGTTTATCGGTTGCCGCTATCTCTCTACTCTCTATCGCTAATCTCTCTCTCATCTCTCTCTCTCTTCTCTCTCTTTCTCTTTCTTCTTACCCACCCCCGCCCTCTCTCTCTCTCTCGCTCTCTTTCTCTCTCTCTCTCTCTCCTCTCTTCTGGCTTCTCTTCTCGCCCCCATCCTGTGTGTTCTGTGTGCAGCGCGCAGCGCGCGCGCGCGCGTGGTGTGTGGTGTGTGTGACCTGTGGTGTGTGTGTGTGTCGTGGTTTGTGTCTGTCGGTGTGTTCTGTGCGCCGTGTTTGTGGTTTCATGCTTACTCGTGAAAACCTTCCTCGCTCGCTCCTCTACACTCCTTAACGTACTCCTTACGCTCTCTTCTCTCTTCTCTCTCTCTCTCCTCTCTCTCCCTCTATCTCATCCCTTTTGTAGGTCTGTTCTTTCTGTATGTCTGTATCTCCCTTTTCTCTACCTCCCCACCTTACACGATTCAATGTCAGTCGTCAAGAGGCAACCCCCGGAGGAGACACTGCACTGCTGCCGAGTCACTTCGGTGGTGGTGTTCAGTGGCGCCTGTTCTGATCTAACATACGCAGGACACCACCTACTAAGCCCCCTACTGACGACAATAATTGCTTAGTCGCGGAGCCGGCGTGAGTGAGCTCTCCCTCCGGAGGGGCGCCACCACGTCCGTCCAACGACAGCCCCCATGGACTCGCCGATACCGGTGACCCCGACGGAACCAAACCAAGGCCACAGACGTGGAGAGGACATCGAAACTGAGGTCACCATGAGAGCAGGGCATGAAGGGCCACAGAATTTGAGACATTTTTTTTTTTTATGCTGATCGATGAGAATGAGGATGATTAAGATGATGCTACGGATTTCCATTTCGGTCTGAGACTACATGACAGGGCTGTACTCTACGCTTCCTTTCATAATATATCCCGGCGTCAACCAGGCCCCGAGAGATACAGGCACCTGCAGTGGTGGTCAGGAAATTTGAGCAACACTCTCAGAAACGCATCCATTAAGTGGATGAAACTCGACTGTGTGGTCCCAGTCTTCCCCAACTGAGTCCGCAGCAAACTCAAATTTAGAAGTGGGAGAGAAGAGGTAAAGACACCGGCCATTCCTTACCTTGTCAGAATGAGGTATTTCTACGATAAAGTTTAGCCGTATCTACTAGGTTTTGTCTTGTTGCTTTTTACTGTCTGTCTGTCTGTTTGTCTCAATCTCCACAATTCGTACACGTGTGTGGTTTGGTGTGTGTGTGGTGTGTGTTGTGGTGTGTGTGTGTGTGTTGTGTGTTGGGTGTGTGTGTTCGTGTGGTGTGTGTGTGTGTGTGTGTTGTGTGTGTGTGTGTGTGTGTGTGTGTGTGTGTTTCTATCCTCTCTCACACTGTCTCTCCTCTGTCCCACTCTTTTCCTCTTCCTCTCCTCCTCTCCTCTCTGTCCCACTCTTTCTCTCGCCGCCCACACTCTCCTCTGTCAACTCTCTCCTCTCTCTCTCTCTCTCTCTCTCTCTCTCTCTCTCTATCATCTGTTACACGCGCGCGCGCGCGCGCGCGCGTGTGTGTGCGTGTGTGTGTGGTGGTGTGTGTGTGGTTTGTTTCTAAGCACCCTCTTCTCTCTCTCGCTCTCTCTCTCGCTCTCTCCTTCTCTCTGTCTCTCTCTCTCTCGCTCTCTCTCTGTCTCTCTTCTCTCTCCCCCTCTCTCTCTCTCTCTCTCTCTCTCTCTCTCTCTCTCTTTTTTCTCTCTTTGCGAGTCACTGTGGTGGACAGAACAAATCTTTTCAAACATTGGCATGTGTACGGTTGGCTCTACCACACTGTCCAACTCTGGTGCCCCTTTTAGAACGTGGGGATGATGGTAGGTACACCGGACGGTCCTTGCCTTGTCAAAACGGGATATTTCTGTCACACGTTTAGCACTGTCTATGTTTTTGTCTGCATCTGTGTCTGTCTCTTTCTGACTCTGTGTCCTTCTGCCTATTTTTCTATCTCTGCGTCGTCTGTCTGTCTGTCTGTCTGTCTGTCAGTCGGTCTGTCTCTCCCTGTCTTTGTCTCTATCTGTCTGTCTGTCTGTTACTCTGTCTCTCTCTCTCTGGTGTACGTGCAGGCACGTCTGCTCCTGTCTGTCTAATGAACAAGACAGCATCTGAGATTTCACAGACTGCATGCAGCGAGAATTCACCCCGCCGAGTGCCGTGAAATCATAGAGTTGTTGGGAGCAGGGTATGGAATTCCCAGCAGCTCGTTGGTGACTGTGAGTCAGAAAAAATTCCATCTCCACGCTTCTGGGGGCTTGGGTCTGTGCCTGCATGCTGTCAGGTCAGGGATGGATAAGAAGGGAGAGAGGAGAGGGGAGGATATTTGCTGAAATGAACACTGACCTATCTTTCAAGTC
>JADBJO010005210.1:167101-170138 GCA_016801955.1 Conus betulinus
GGTGGGGCAATGTTTTGTTCCACATCAACCATTTCTAAGTGAATTCCTGCTTGTTTTAAAAAAAGGCTCTGAGGTGCGGGTGTTTTTATGGATGTAAAGGAAGGAAATATCCTCGGCTTTTGTCTGTTTGTTTTAAAAGAAAACGAGAATCACATTTTAACTTTAATTCTGAAGGGAAAAAAAAACCCATCACTATGTGAATTCCCCACGGTACGTTTTGCACATGGTAACTTTCGGTACTCGCTCAATGGTGACTTGTCTACTTCTTTGTGTGTTCCAATAGAAGATGCATGATACAGAACACCAAGCGCTAGCTTGTATGCCTTGTATGTTTTACTCTGTAACTTCTCTAACAAATACTTAGATGCACTAAAATAAAAGAAAAGACTTCTTGGCCTTCGCATAATTTAGAACGGACACGTATGTGCTGGAGACGCTAACGCTAAATCGATTACCGGAGACTTGTAAGATGCAAAAATGTAGGACACGCGTAATGCTACCATCGTTTAGTAAATGTAATCGAGAGTCAACGACATTCTCAATAAACCGTTTATGATATACTGTCGAGCATTTGTATTGAAAAAAGAGCGTGTGATTTGGACGATCTCCGGCTGTAATCCATTTTCCTCAAATGTCCAGGAAGTTTTAATCCATACCGTATTTACTTCTGATGGACGTTTAGGTAAGTACACTGAAACTATCTTATGCATCAAACGAGTATTAAACTTCACACGTGCAGGACAGGGATAGAGATCCCAGATGTAAAATGGTGCTGGTGAAGGTATCAAAGAATATTGAACTCCTCTCGAACATAAATTGCTAAAATTCATCGGTGGCTTCATGATGTAAAGTACAAAACAGTAATCTGGTAATGTTCTCTTCATGATGTTGAGGGATTACAAAACGAAAGCCTGACAGGTGTGTGTGTGTGTGTGTGTGTGTGTGTGTGTGCGTGTGCGTGTGTGTGTGTGTGTGTGTGCGTAAGTGAGTGCGTGCGTGCGTGCGTGCGTGCAAGATGTTGAGTGAGGAATGATAAACTGGTGTATACAGACCTTGCGTTCCATTGGAACATTTTTGTGTGTTCGGCGAATGTTTTTTTTGTTTTTGTTTTTCTTTTTCTTTTTTTTTTTTTTTTCAGACTCAACTCAACAAACCAAAAGTCGTGTGGGAGTAGAAATCAAAATGTAGGTTAGTTTTGACCAGATATGAAAATTAGTCATTGAAGACATCATAAACGGTATGCCATGGTTTGTAATTGCATTCGACAAAACCTGGTTATCCTGCGCAGGACTGCTAACCTCGTGGCTGCACAAAGCAACAGCGAGCTGCCCGACGTGGTTTCTTCCAAACCACATATTGCACGTGTCGCCCGATGTTCCTCGCCAACATGCTGGTTCCCTTGGTAGTCGTGCGCTGTCCATCCTTGTGGGACCTGGTCTTGGTGGCAAGATTACCATACCAAATGCAGCGGGGAAAAGTAGGTGCCTTGAAGAGGTCTTGCTTGATGATTTCTGGGTCTTGGACGTGAACAGCCTTGTTGGACAGGCTCTTCTAAAGACCTTCGGATGAGGATGGTTCGCGGCAATGTCTCTGATGCGGCTATAGAATGATCTACAACGTGCTGTTGGGTCAGATGTTTTGATATTCGCCCGTTCCCCCCGCAGTGTAACAACAATGGCACCAACTGCTTCCAGCGCTGATGAGAGAGCTGAAAACACCGCCGAGTGTGGATCTTATGTTTTGAAACAAATTTCAAAGAAAAAAAAAAACACTGATTCCGCTGGGCGAAAAGGACAAACAAATTACAAGACAAAACACGACGCGTTTCGACCTCGTTAGTCTTTTTCAGGCAAGATAAACAACATTCAGGACAACGAAAACGAAAAAAAAAAAAACAAAAAAAAAAAACAAAAATTAGGAATAAAAGTTAGTTTCAAAGTGAGGTAACTGCGGATCGAAATTGAAACAAACTTGAACTTATATTTTGAAGGTCTTACTTATTTCTTTCCAACTTATAAGATCGGACAATTCTAGGTCCATCAACCCTCTTCATGACGGAATCGTGAATAAACATTACATTCGGAAACTCAGAATTGTCTTCCTGCTCGAATAGACATCCTTGGTCTTGTTTCTTTGATGGCGTTTTGACGTAGCTTGAGTTGCTGACTATATCACCCAATTCTGAAGATAGCTGTTTTATATGTTTTGATGTTTCTACATTTTCTGACGGCCCTACTTCAAATAATAAACACGTAGGGTAACTTTTGCTCCAACGACGTAACAAATACACGCCCATAACTCCAAAGGAATGCTGCTTATGGCACCGAATCGCCTAGCAGACATGACAGCACAGAGCACACCGAACAAACCAGGGAAACATCCCCCCCCCCCCCCCCCCCCCCCCCACCGAAAAGGATGTTCTGAGCTTACCTTTACACCTTGTACTGGACACATCTACACAGCAACAACAACTGGATAAACGATCGAATACAAATTAACATTCATCCAAGACTGGCACAGCCTTTTCCATCTTGAGTATAGTCAGACAAGTACATGGACGAACCGAAACAAAGCTAGGTAACCTCAGTTTGATTGAAATAAAAGTAAATGTGAACATCCTTTGGGGGTGGGGGGGTGGGGGTATTTCCTTGTTTGTTCCGTGCGCTCCGTGCTGTCATATCTGCTAGGCGACGTAGTGTCGTAAGCAGCGTTCCTTTGGAGTTATAGGTGTGTATTCGTTTCGTCGTGGGAGCAAGAGTTACCGTACCTGTTTGTTAATTACTATTTATTGTTCCCTGTGTCAGTTATATTTATTTTCAGCCCTACTTCAAGCCTTTGTAAACAAAAAATCTTGTGTGTAGCAGCATACACTGTTACAGTAGACAGTGACACTTACTTGGCGTGTTCTGTCTGTGGCTGGGTGAAGCCGTGTTGTTTGAAATGTGACCAAAACATATAATTATGGTAAACAGATTCATGCTTAGTGGCTGTGACACGGTTTTGTTCTTGGACGGCTTTGCTCCTTTGCTTGTACTGT
>JADBJO010005211.1:0-2500 GCA_016801955.1 Conus betulinus
GTTATTGTTGTTGTTATCTGAAATTCAATTATCACTTTTGTTTTTTGTTGACGTGGTTCTTGTGGTTGCTGTATATCATTAAGCATTAAATTTCTTCTCTTCTTGGTATCATTGTTTTATTACTATTATCATTATTATTACCATCCTTGTTACTATTATTATGATTATCTTTTATCATCAATAGTAATGTTGTTGTTATTAGTTGTTGTTATATTGTTATTACTATCAATACCATTATCATCATTATTATTGTTATCGTTATCATTATTATTATGTTATTATCATCATCATCATTATTGTTGTTATTATTATTATCATCATCGTCATTACTACCATTTTTAAAATTATTTCTTATTACCATTATTATCATTATTATCGTTATTGCTGTTGTTATTGTTATACTATTGTTTCAACATTATCATTGTTGTTATTGGCGTTTGTTATTGTTTGTTATATTATCATCATCATCATTATCATTATCAATATTGTTGATGTTGTTATAGACTTCCCCTCTAACGAAGTTTGCTGCAGCAGAAGTGTGGCCTCCTTAGAGCAGCACAGGACACCGAAGGCCCCGGGGGTGGGGATGAGCCGAACGTGAGCTTGGCCAGTCCAGGACCATCTCCCCCTTGTCTTTCGTGGCCCCGGACAACATGTTGTCCAACGAGCGTCAGAGCCACCCGTGCCCGCAGTGGACTGGTCAGCCACGGTCAGACCACTCCATACCCCATCCTCCTCAACGCCACGTCCTCCCTTGGTCGTCGTCCACTTCGACGCGGATGAAACAACGATGAACAACTCTTCACCAAACGTTTTAGCACTGTATCCTCCGAACATAAACAAACGAATCACAACACAAAACACGACGCGTTTCGACCTCTTAAGTCTTCTTCAGGGTCAGATTTAACAACACTCAGGACAACAACAAAAATCACTTATCTCATTGAATTCGGCGCGCAAGATGGGCGTTCAATGAGATAGTGTTGGCTCGCTCTTCATTTCCGTTGTCCCGAGTGTTGCTGATCTGCCTGAAGAAGACCTGAGAGGTCGAAACGCGTCGTGTTTTGTCTTGGACTTCGTTTGTTCATGTTTGGCGGATACAGTGCTTAAAAAAAACAAATGTGTTAAAATTTGTGTAGACCCTCCGCCTGCAGTCGACTCACTTTGCAAAAAACGAGAACGACGTCAAAATAATAACAAGTTCATTGTGGTGAGGGGAGAGGTGTGAGAGGAAGGGGTGGGGGTGGGGAGGTGGAATCGGAGGCGGGCGGGGTGGGGGTGGGGGTAGGGGAGGGAATACAGAGGACAGGAAGTGGGGGAGACGGAGGAAGGGGATGGGATGGGGTGGGGATTGAGGAAACAGAGCCACTGAAATTGGTCGAGAAGAGAGAACAAGGACGCTTGCACCTCATCTTACCCCCTGAAATAAAACGAAATCGAGTTCAGGAGAGAGATGGCACAGCTGACCTTGAAAGTAGCCTGTTCGACCTGCAGAAAGATCGAGACAGTCTGACCCAGGAGGTGCAACAACTGAAGGCCGAGAATGCATCCCTAAGGTCCAAGGTGGAGGCCAGCCAGAAGGAGACCCTGACGCTGAGGAGCGCACAGAACGACCATGAGCAGCACGGGCGTTCTTGGAACGTTCGTGTACACGGGCTGAAAGAGGCAACCAAACCCGCGGAGGAGACAGCGGCTGACTGCATCCAAAAGTGCGTGCAGCTGTTCTCAGAGAGGGTGGGTGTGGCCGTCAGTGCCGCAGACATCGAAGTCGCGCACCGTGCAGGCAGACCGGGGGGGGGGGGGGGGGGGGACAGGGGGCCGACAGGGGTGCGGAAGGGAACAAGCCGCGTCCGATCCTGGTAAGATTTTTTTTCCAGACAAAAGAAGAGGGAAGTGTTAGCCAATCGCAGGAGACTCAAGCAAACAGGAATTTCTATCAGTGAGGACTTGACTGTACTGAACCTCAAACTTCTGAAACAAGCAGCCGATCACTCAGCCACGATGTCAGCCTGGGCATCAAACGGCAAAATCATCGCCAAACTAAAAATGGAAAGACTGTCAGACTGAGCATGGAAAACGAAGTAAACTCATTCCTCCAAAAGGAAATGTCCCGTTGATTCACCTATTTGGAGAGAAGTAATTCCATAAAAAAAGTATGTGCTCGTTGTTTGTGCTTTCTTCATTTCTTCATTTCCTTAAATTTCATTTCCTTAAATACTTGAGTTGTTAAGGCAATAGTGTGAAGATGACATTTGTAAAGTCGTTTTGTGCATTAATACATTTTTCATTAAGTGGATCATGAAACTAGTACCTCGTTCTTATGCGATGAAAAACAATTGTAACCCTATAGACGGGTGCTGTTTGTTGTTGTTGTTGTTTTTTGTACACATGATTATGTCCTTTGAATTACCGATCAAACTATTAATCAGTTGATATGTTTTTCGTTGCTAATTAATTCTTCTACTATCCTGTTAAAGAGGGGTTTGTATGATTCGATTGA
>JADBJO010005211.1:7500-10000 GCA_016801955.1 Conus betulinus
TCCTACAAGAAACTAGAGATTATTATGAAAACCTATATGCTGAAAAAGAATGTAAAGACACAGATTTAGAAAACTATGTTAATAACCTTCCAAAGCTGACAAAAACAGAAGCAGCCTCACTTGAAGGTAAGCTTACTCTTGAGGAAGCATCACAGGCACTCAAAAACATGAAAAATGGAAAAAGCCTGGAACAGATGGGATGACTGCCGATTTTCTTAAATTTTTCTGGAAAAAAATAGGTGGTCTAGTTGTTCGTAGTCTAAATGAGGGCTTTGAACAGAAACAGATGTCGATTACACAGAGAGAAGGTATCATAATTTGTCTCCCTAAGGGAGATAAACCTAGAGAGTATTTGAAAAATTGACGTCCCATTTCCCTTCTTAATGTTACTTACAAAATAGGATCATCATGCATCGCAAATAGAATTAAATCAGTTTTGCACAAACTAATAAATGAAGATCAGACAGGGTTTATCAGTGGCAGATATATTGGTGACAATGCAAGACTTATTTATGATGTAATCTATTACCTAAAGAAAAAGAATTTGCCAGACTTTTAGTTTCACTAGATTTTGAAAAAGCTTTCGACTCTATTAACTGGAAATATATGCATAAAGTAATGAAAGTCTTTGGATTTGGGAATGACATTTGTAACTGGATAAATGCTTTTTTTTACTAACATAAAATCTTCAATCGTTGTGAATGGAAAAGCGTCGCAAAACTTCCCTATCAAACGTGGATGTAGGCAAGGAGATCCAATCTCCTTACTTGTTTATTTTATGTGCAGAACTATTGGCATGTAAGATAAGAGAAAAAATCAAACCATACAAAGCATACAGCTGTCAGACACGCAATGTAAAATCAGTCAATTTGCAGACGACACAGTGTTATATCTAGAAGGAGATAAAAAATCATATGAAACAACTTTTAAAATCCTCCAAGAGTTTGAATGTATATCAGGATTAAACTAAATTATGAAAAAACTTGCAATGTATGGATAGGAAATAAATGTAATAGTGAATGTAGATTTTTACCCAATCTCAAAATGACTTGGAACCCCATAAAATTCAAAATCTTAGGCCTTTGGTTTACAAATGATCTAAGCAATGTAGCAGAACTAAACTTAACAGAAAAGTTTCAAGAAACTAAAAAGCTGTTCATTATATGGATGAAAAGAACAACTACACCCCTTGGAAGAATAGCTATTCTTAAATCAGTTATATATTTCAAAATTAACCTACTTGTGGATCATGCTCCCAAAAACCCACCTGACAACATAGTTCAACAACTGCAAACAATGTGTTTTAAATTCGTATGGGACAAAAAAAGGATAAAGTTAAAAGGAATGTAGCAACGCAAGATATACAAAATGGTGGAATTAAAATCCCTCACATAGCATCTTTTATTAATTCACTAAAACTAACATGGTTAAAGAAGTGCTATGCACAGACGTTCAGTGCAAAATGGAAACAAATTCTGATTAAAGAATGCTCACAAGTTGAAATGCTAGAGGAGTATGGGTCTTTGGTACTTAAAATTGGAGGTCGCCCAATAAACATGTTTTGGAGAGATGTTTTTAAGAACTATGTAGAATTCTTTGAAAAAATCGATTCATACGACAATAAAGACATACTGATGGAACCCCTATTTTACAATAACAAATTCAAGATTGATGGAAAGGATTTCTATTTTGATGAGTGGGCAGAAGGAAATGTTTTCCATGTAAAAGATTTACTAAAAGAGGATGGTAAATTCATGAATGTTAATGAGTTCCAAAACATCTTGCAACGTCCAGTTCAAAGACTGAAATATTTTGGATGTGTAAGTTCTATTAAAGAATTCTAGAGGAAAAAGGAAATAAACTTAGAAAAGAACAGTAACGAAGGAACTGAGCACCACAAAGCATTTAGCCAAATGATTCATGCTCCCAGGGGACAAAAATATTTATGAAATACTGATTGGTAAACCAGGTTACCTAATGCATGTGGGGGATGGGAAAGAACTCTGCAATGGAAATTCCTTGGGCAAATATTTTCATGGAAACAAAAAAGAATAAAGAAATAAGGTTAAATGGTTTCAAATAAAAATTAATTATCGGGTTTTGGTGACAAATTCGATTTTAACAGATATGGGAGTAACAGAAAACAACAAGTGTACCTTTTGTGAAGATGTTAAAGATTCCATTTGCATTACTTGTGGGAATGTCAACATGTGCAAGTTTTTGGACAGAATGTACAGAGTACATAAAAAGGAAATGTGCAAACTGTGATAGATTGGAAACTAAACCAGTTACTAGTACTCTTTGGAAATGACAACAAAACAAAAACAGACAACTGTATTCTTCACATCTTTACTAGCTAAGTATACTATTTATAAATGCAGAATAAGAAAAGTAAATCCAACACTTCAATTATTCCTAAGAGATTTAAAAGAAGCTTATGAGATAGATAAATATGTATTCAACACCTCTATGCAATATGATAAATTTGTACTGAAATGGG
>JADBJO010005211.1:12500-22500 GCA_016801955.1 Conus betulinus
CGCGAAAGCACACACACACACACACACACACACACACACACACACACACACACACACACACACACACACACACACACACACACTCACACACACACACACACACACACAGAGTCACACACACTCACACAAGATTCAAGATTTAATTATCCTGTCACCCCTTTGGGTGTATGGAGGACATAAAACAAAAGAAAAAACAATGTAATTCACTTCAACATGACACAAAAATAACTAAGCAAAATGCAGGAAGCGTTTTATGTGTATTAAAGGCGTAATGGCATAATCACTAAATCTTTTGTTTCATTTCATTATGGAATGCCCAAAGTATGAAGAGTTACGAGTACGTTTTATTCCCAGAAAGTATACGAGTGTGAAATCTGTTTACAACCTGTGCAGACTTCTCTCGGCTGGCAAGAATGTTCTGTTAAAGCTGAGTAAA
Organism: Conus betulinus; assembly: GCA_016801955.1. Classification (NCBI taxonomy): domain Eukaryota; kingdom Metazoa; phylum Mollusca; class Gastropoda; order Neogastropoda; family Conidae; genus Conus; species Conus betulinus. Next base: position 12,937 of record JADBJO010005211.1, read on the forward strand.
TATTTAAAATTCAGCAAAATGGTGCAAGTTTATGATGACCAGCCTGCTCTACGTTTTAGTGATTATGCCATTACGCCTTTAATACACATAAAACGCTTCCTGCATTTTGCTTAGTTATTTTGTGTCATGTTGAAGTGGATTACATTGTTTTTTTCTTTTGTTTTATGTCCTCCATACCCCCAAAGGGTGAAAGTCCCGTCATGTTAAAAGATAAAAAACACGAATGGACAGAAAGAAAATGCACGTCACAAATAGGTCTGAATGAGAACGTCAGCTCGCCACACGCAGGCACAAGGAAACACACACACACACACACACACACACACACACACACACATGTAAAATACTAAAATCAGCACGCCGACGCTCCTCTGTGAAAGGACAAATAGATCATATATGATGAAAATTAGTTTGGGAGAGAGAGAGAGAGGGAGACGAAGAGCGAGACGCGAATAGACGGATAGGTTATACTGTGGATGTGAATTTCTTTTCGTTAAGAAATCGATGCGTGTATTAAAAAGAACAGAGTGAGTCGGAGCACTACACATGAAGACCTAAACAAACCCAGACACATTGTATCACACGTGGAAAAAATTAAATGTAGCACTCGAATGTCCATCGATTAATGAACATTCCGATAATGCATAGGTCTAAGATCATCTTGTGATGAAAAGACGTTAAATAAAACTACTGAACTGAACTGTTCCGATAATGCATGGCGAAAATGTGAATGAACGGGGAAGGAACAGAAACTAAGAAAATGTCAATTAATGTTGTTCGAAAAAACAAGAACATTACCAGCCCTACAAATAATTTTTTTTTTTCAACAAACCTCCATTTGAGAAAGCAACGCATGACGTTCTACCTCGCTTTGCGCTAATGTTATCATCTTAGTGTAAATGTGTTTACCACAGCACAGAGATAGAGATGGGGGAAAGAACATGCGCGTCACAAATATATCTGAATGACAACATCAGCGCACTACACACAGGCACAAGGAAACGCATACACGATACACGCACGCGCGCGTGCACACACACACACACACACACACACACACACACTTAACACACACACACACACACACACACACACACACACACACACACACACACACACACACATTTGCTGGATGAGCATCCGCAAGCCACGGTTGAACTCGCGGGGGGAAAAGCCGATTTACATTGGGTTGTACTTGGGCGAGCACGGGCTGCTCGTCGGGGTGTACTTGGGGGAGGACGGACTAGACTGTGCTGGGGAGAGGTGGGGCTGGTCGGGCTGGAAGGAGAATACTGGGGGTTGCTGGGGGAATAGCTTGGGTTGCTGGGGGGAATAGCTTAGGCTGCTGGGGGAGCAGGTGGGAGAACTGGGACTGCAGGAAGGACAGGCCGGGTTACTGCAGCTGGGGCTTGCAGGCCAGTAGCAAGGGCTTCTGGGAGAAAAGGACGGGGAGGAAGGAGAGTAGCTTGGTGAGCTTAGCGAGGAGCTGACAGTGGTTGGACAGCAGCTGGGACTGGTTGCAGAGTAGCCAGGACTGTTTGGAGAGCAGCTAGGGCTGGTTGGAGGGTAGCTAAGGCTGTGTTGGAGAGCAGCTAGGCCTGGTTGGAGAGCAGCAAGGACTGGTCGGATAGTAGCTAGGGCTTGTTGGACAGTAGCTAGGACTGGTTGGGGAGTAGATAGGGCTGGTTGGAGAGTAGCTAGGACTGTTTGGAGAGCAGCTAGGCCTGGTTGGAGAGTAGATAGGGCTGGGTGGATAGTAGTTAGGACTGGAGGAAGAGCTGCTAGGGCTGGTTGGAGAGTAGCTAGGGCTGGGTGGATAGTAGCTAGGACTGGTTGGAGAGCAGCTAGGACTGGTTGGAGAGTAGCTAGGGCTGGGTGGATAGTAGCTAGGACTGGAGGAAGAGCTGCTAGGACTGGTTGGAGAGTAGCTAGGGCTGGGTGGATAGTAGTTAGGACTGGAGGAAGAGCTGCTAGGGCTGGTTGGAGAGTAGCTAGGGCTGGGTGGATAGTAGTAGCTAGGACTGGAGGAAGAGCTGCTAGGGCTGGTTGGAGAGTAGCTAGGACTGGGTGGATAGTAGTTAGGACTGGTTGGAGAGAAGCTAGGACTGGTTGGAGAGTAGCTAGGGCTGGTTGGAGAGTAGCTAGGGCTGGTTGGAGAGTAGCTAGGACTGGTTGGAGACCAGCCAGGACTGGTTGGAGAGTAGTTAAGACTGGTTGGAGACCAGTCAGGACTGGTTGGAGACCAGCCAGGACTGGGTTGGAGAGCAGCTAGGACTGGTTGAGACCAGTCAGGACTGGTTGGAGAGCAGCTAGGACTGGTTGGAGACCAGTCAGGACTGGTTGGAGTGTAGTTAAGACTGGTTGGAGACCAGTCAGGACTGGTTGGAGTGTAGTTAAGACTGGTTGGAGACCAGTCAGGACTGGTTGGAGTGTAGTTAAGACTGGTTGGAGACCAGTCAGGACTGGTTGGAGTGTAGTTAGACTGGTTGGAGACCAGTCAGGACTGGTTGGAGTGTAGTTAAAGACTGGTTGGAGACCAGTCAGGACTGGTTGGAGAGTAGTTAAGACTGGTTGGAGACAGTCAGGACTGGTTGGAGTGTAGTTAAGACTGGTTGGAGACCAGCCAGGACTGGTTGGAGACCAGCCAGGACTGGTTGGAGAGTAGTTAGGGCTGGTTGGAGAGCAGCTAGGGCTGGTTGGAGACCAGCCAGGACTGGTTGGAGAGCAGCTAGGACTGGTTGGAGACCAGCCAGGACTGGTGGAGAGAGCAGCTAGGGCTGGTTGGAGAGTAGTTAGGACTGGTTGGAGACCAGCCAGGACTGGTTGGAGAGTAGTTAAGACTGGTTGGAGACCAGTCAGGACTGGTTGGAGTGTAGTTAAGACTGGTTGGAGACCAGCCAGGACTGGTTGGAGAGTAGTTAAGACTGGTTGGAGACCAGCCAGGACTGGTTGGAGAGTAGCTAGGGCTTGGTGGATAGTAGTTAGGACTGGAGAAAGAGCTGCTAGGGCTGGTTGGAGAGAAGCTATGACTGGTTGAGGAGTAGCTAGGACTGGTTGGAGAGTAGTAGCTAGGACTGGTTGGAGAGTAGCTAGGACTGGCAGGAGAGTAGCTAGGACTGGTTGGAGAGTAGCTAGAACTGGCTGCAGCAGAGTAGCTGGGATTGGTAGGCGAGTAAGGTATGCTTGTAGGCAAGTAGGAAGGTGATGTATTGCCAGGGCTCGACGGGCAGTGTGATGGCGAATAGGGCGAATAACCTGGACTTTGGGGTGGAGCGGATGGTGAGCCGGGCTGGTACGGTGGAGATGCTGGTGAATAGTTTGGAGACAGTCTTCCCAGTGCAGCGGGGTAATAAAGGTACCGTGAAAGGCGAGGGGAGTCAGGCTCGGAGGACCGTGTTGGGGAGTGGCGAGAGGGCATGCCATGTTCTTTGACAGACCATGGTGAGAATCCAGCGGCTCCAGGAGTCATTCCACCACCGACTCCCGGTGAGTAGGCATCACAGGCATCAGCATACTCAGGACTAGCTCTAGCGTTCCATGGTGCGCTCTGTGGGGACAATGCGTTGGTTGTATCCCCGAAGTACTGTCCTGTGCACACACGTCCCATGATGCGGGGACCAGTTGGGGTCGCCATGCCAAACCTGCATTTTTCTACATCAAGCCGCAGGTCAAAACAGCCGGTGCCAGTCTTTGCCAGCTGACCCAGCATAATGCTTTGAGACACGCCTTTCACGGAGTCAAGTTCACCATGTGATGACGCTTCCATGAGAATGTCCACAGTTTCTTCAAAGGAACATCTGGCAAAGGCACCAGAGACTTGTCTTTTGATACCATGACGTGTAATGGCCATCAGATAGCCCTTGTTTTCATCACATCACAAAGCAAAGCCAGTTGACGGTGAAATATGAGCTGTCAAAAGAGATAACGCGCACCATCTCATGTTCAGTGCTTCACGACCTCCCATGCCATGAAAGAAGAACTCAGATGGGGTCAGACCGGCAAGGTAGGAATTCTCCACGAAACCCCTGGATTCTGGGCCATAGTCATCTTTGATGAAGTGGGGCAGGGTTCGATGGTGGAGGCCAAAGGGGATTCGTTTTCCTTCCACGTTTTACTGACCCACACAGACGATAACCTGTAAATGTTGATTTTGGGATCCTTTGGATCCTGCTACTACCATAGCCGTGAAGTTGTTGAATTCTGACAGTGACTTCTGAACCTTGCCACCAGTTTTGTCACGAGCATCGTTCAGGATGCGGTTCACCTGGTTCTCAAAGGTCCGACGAAGGGTGTTACCTGAAGTCGGCTCAAGCTCATTGCTGTGAGCTTTTTCAATATCTAATCACGTCAAATTTAGTTTTACGGATAGTTCACTGAATCTCAAATATATCTGGCAAGTCAGCAATAGTGTACCCAATACCAGTGCTGTGACCCTCAACAGCCAATTGTGAACCACCTTTTGAATGTTGACACACAGTTCTCCAGCAACCTCATGGCCCAACTCCAGGAAGACAATGTGAAGAAGGGATCCGGGAGCCTGCCGAAGCGCTTAGCGTCCTCTTGCACAGGGTTCCACTGAGCAGCTCGCCATTCTCAATCAGCACCTTGGTGTCGCCTGGAGAAGTCCATTCGTATGGTCCAGCATCCTCACCATTTGGGCGAGTGCTGTGGGTACGGACAGCAGCCACACGGCCAGGAATGATAAGGGAGAACAGCTGCTTGCCTGTCTACAGGGGCTCTGGTTTCAGGATGGCTGGCTTAGGCATGTGTCCGTTCCAAGTAGGGCAAGAACGTCAGTAGATGCATCATCTCAGCCTGTGGACAGAACACTTTGATTTAGCACCTAAAAGTGTTAAGAGATAAACCCCAAGTATGATGTCCTCTCGTCATCAATCATAGTTGCGGGATGTTATGAACCATTTCTATTTCAAACAAAATAGTCTTCCAAAGGGAAGAAAACATTTTAGAAAATCACAATGCCACTCTTCTAATTTTTCGGTCACGTGGCCTTTTTCAAGAGAAAAAAAAATCCAACTACGTGATGTCCATCTTTGGCAACTGGTCAGAACAAAGCAAATCCAAACAAATTTGAAATAAATGTTAGCGAACCGTCCAAACAACATGGACAAACGAATAACAAACTTTGCTCTGACCAGTTGCCAAAGATGGACATCACGTAGTTGGATTGTTTTTGTTGTTGTCGTTGTTGTTGTTTTGTTTTTTGTTTTTTTTTAAAAGGCCACGTGGCCAAAAATGAGAAGAGCGGCATTGTGATTTTCTAAAACATTTCTATTTCATTGCATTTCAAATGATCAGTACTGGTCTTGTAATTTGCATACTATCACCAATGATTTATTAACATTTTCAAGATTTTTGCTTGGCAGCAACAAGCTGCTTAATGAGCTTGCTGATGTATTAATGGGCCACTTACGTAGACATTACATTCATAGGACACATTTGACAAAATCCTTTTGCTACACACCAGGTAACACATGTGATGCAGTATATGGACTGTCATATGTTTTGTTATACTTTCTTTGCCAATCAATGCTTTTCTTTTCTTTGAAACCGTTCTTCACGGCTTGTCATGACTTAATTCTGTCAGGGTTTCCCCTCTCAACGTTTAAAGAGATGTTTCACTCTGTGTTCAATCTGTTGAGAGTAATTTTCGCCCTGTCCCGAACATTTGAAAGGATGAACATGATATATTTTTAAACCCAACGACTGAAAAGTCACTAAATTTCGTTTACTTAAATCACTGTGCAGCACTTTGACTAATACCAAACCTAATCACTGAATGAAGTCGCTGGATTTCATCAAGGAAATTATTTTGCCGAGATTTGTAACTTGAGCATTTATGGGGGGGGGGGGGGGGGGGGGCTGTGACATCCGTTTGGGTTGCCGAATTTAACAGCGTGTGTACTCGCGACTGGCTTGTGTCCCCTAAAAGCACAATGTACAGCGCTAAAGTGAATTTTCAGAAACTCACAATTTCATCTGGCCCAAGGATTCCAAGGACTCCATCTCACGAAGACGAGCTCTGGAGTCTTTGGTGAACGCGATCGTGATGTGTGTGTGTGTGTGTGTGTGACGTCAAGCACCATCTTCTGGCCTGGTATTGCTGATCTGTTGAATCGATTAAGAAACACTCTAAGAACTTCAAACGAATCCTAAAACAGTGAACTTACCTGCATCCTTAAACATACCAGACATCGTAAAACCACCAAACACCAAGTTAAAGTCAATGCGTTTACTTTCAAATGAAACCTACAAATTGAATTTACCTGCATTCTTAAACATACCATACATCATAAAACTAAACGCTTAGTGGAAACTAGTTACAAAGTGAGACAACTGCAGGCGGAAATCCAAAACACATTTTGAATAAATGATAGCGAACCGCCCAAACAACGTGGACAAACGAATACCAAGACAAAACACGACGCGTTTCAACCTCTTAGGTCTGCAAAACAATTATTACAACGCCTATCTTACGCTGAATAGATTGAATAAGTGATTGCTCATTCATGTTCGTTGTAATAATAGTTTTTTTTTATCTTGCCTGAAGAAAATCTAAGCTCAAAACGCGTCGTGTTTTGTCTTGTGATTCGTTTGTCCACCTTGTTTGGGCGGTTCGCCAACATTTATTTCAGATTTGCTCTTAGTTAAAAGTAACCCCCCCCCCCCCACCCCCCACCCCCACCCCCCAAAAAAATGTCTTTGAAAGCGCAAAGTGGTACTGGCTATAAGAAGTGACAGTCTGACTGCAATACTCCGACCATCGTCATAACGACCATAGCTGACGACGCCAAGTTCTTCACAAGCTCTAGTAAGTTTGTCCCACCGAACTGGTTTGTTTTTAAAATGATACCAAAAACAGCTGAAACCATGGAAAGGAAGCACAGTCAGCTAAAGTCACTGTGGCGACCTACCAATAATCATTCCAACAACAACGACGAACCATGTCTAAGAGTCTGGAGTTGCAAGAGCGGGGTAGGGTAGAGGAAACTCCCTGTGGTCTCTCAGGATGGGAAGCATCTCGTCGATGGCCTGAGGCTGCTACAGGAGTCCGGAAAGAAGTCTCTCCTCCTCCCCCCCCCCCCCACCCCCCCCCCCCCCCCCCCCCTTCCCCTAGATTTTCTAAGTTAAAGACAGAAACTTGTGCAATCCGAGATATTCTAGATGCAAAGTGTCAGACGTGCTGGGATTTCTTCAATTTTTACCTTAATTTACTAGCAATAATAATAATTTTTTTTTTAAAAAAACGAAAAAAAAAAAAAAAACAAAATGTTTTGTTAAATGAAAAATTTGTAGCCAATCTATATAAGAACAAAAAAACCAGGGAAACTCGTGTGTGTGTGTGTGTGTGTGTGTGTGTGTGTGTGTGTGTGTGCGCGCGCGCGCGCGCGCGCGCGCGCAATTCTATGACCGTTCTTGCCTCTTTTTTCATGCTTTGCGGTCATTAAGTGGTCACCCGGGGCGATTCGACCGTACATGTCATGAATAACTCGTAGCGACACCGATTACAAAACGCAGTTCTACGCGCATCTATCTCACGAATGCGTTGCGCAAGTTTCTCTTCGCCCACCATCGCCTTTTCTAGCGATTTTTCCCCCTTTTGAATCGTCGAAGGCATTGCCGCGATGTAGTATTCGTCTGTCCGCTATTTTAAAAAGGGCCGCAACGCGTCGACCTCTCTCTACAGCTCTCGTTCTTTCTCTCTTTGTGTATACATGTGTGTTTTTAGTGTGGGTAGGGTGGGGGGGGGGGTGTTCTCTCTCTCTCTCTCTCTCTCTCTCTCTCTCTAGGTGTGTGTATGTGTGTGTGTGTGTGTGTGTGTGTGTGTAGGTGTAGGTAGGTAGGTAGGTAGGTAGCCGGCGGAGGCGAGCGGGGGATAGGTGTGTGGCGGGGCGTGAAGTTGTCCTGTGGTAGTGATGAGCACCATAGAACGCACCTCAGAAAGCTTTGTGAATGAATTCCACCAAACGCACCCACATCCCCTGATTCTTTGAGGCAGCCTGACGCGGCACAAGACCATTGCCATCCGAGCATGAAAGAGGTCGTCTGGTGGCCTGAAAACAAGTCTTCCAACGGGGAAACAAGCGAAGTATTCCGGCGCCCACCGTCGGCCGACAAATACATGAACTTTGGACCCAAGTTCATAAGGACTCAGAGCTGAGAAAGCGAGCGACAGACGGCGGCACTAACACGGAGCTCGCCGACTATTGCCAACACAAACAACTGCCACAAAGCATGCACCCTTCAGTCTGCGAGATATCCTATCTTTAAGAGCCTCCGGCGTATAGGACCTTTATCTCCCAGTGAGTAGCATAACGAGGGAGCAGTTTCACACACGGCAAGCACACCCACCTGTTTACACAATGATTTACGCAATGATTTATAGCAATCTTATCAACCGCTCATCTTGCGTTGACTGTGAGAAGATTAAGTGATTGCTTTTTCTTCCTTATCATTGCCCTGACTGTTGTTGTTTTTTTTTTGCTCAAAGAGGACCTAAGACTGAGTAAGAGGTCCAGGCGCGTCGTGTTTTGTCTTGTAACTCGTCCCTATTATCTGGCGGGTTTACTTTTAAGTTCCGTTTGAAATCTGATCAAGTGTAATAGAACTACAACTATCGTTTTGTCAGATAAACACTGTGCAGAGTGAGCTCGAGGGAGACAACTATGCCAAGCGTGGGGTGGACAAGATTCACACCTTGCACGGCAAACACACGCCGTGTCGTCCGTCTCTGTACTGGAGATAATGTACTTTCTGTGACAGGACAAACGTATAGCCTTCAGGATTAATCCCATCTGCCCAACAAAGGGAGTGGAGTTTTTGTGTGTATGACCAATCCCGCCATTGTGGCAGCCATACTCCAACTTCGGGAAAGGCTTTCCCCTCAACTCGCTATGTGTTTATAGAGTGATCTTCTACACCATAGGCTGCACACCAGAAAGGGCGGCACCATGGCCATGCTCAAGGGGTCGAGTATTATTATAGAGCAGCGCAATTAGATTGTGTTGAAAACTTTCATTCAGTCTGCAAGTTGTTTCTTCTCATTTTCTTCCATCTGGCCATCAAGGTACAAGCCAGGTGGTTCTAATCGGACAGAGTAAATCAAAAGCATGGGACTATCTGGGGTCATCCAGCTGTGACGTCAACCAAGGGGAAGATCAACTATTTGAAAATTGTTTGGGATTCATCGGCGAAGATCCCCCACCCAAGGAAAGAAGAAGTGGGGAGTTGTTCTTTCGATCAATCATCAGTTTTATAATAGGTTATGATATTAGTGTGTTAGTGCAGAACCCTCGATGTGGCGTTTGGCTAGAGTCCCATGTCTGTTGGATGACGTGACGGTAAATTGAACTAACAATAGTAGCATGGACAGACGTCTAACTCCTAACTGCGGCATGTGGCCATAGATTCATGGCTGACGAGGTGATGTGGCGGTAACTTTCTTTAAAAATAGTAACATGGACAGACGCCCTCAAAACTCCTGATTGTGGAGTGTGGCCGCAGATCCATGTCTGCGGAGGTGACGTGGCGATAACTTTCTCTAAA
>JADBJO010005211.1:30000-32500 GCA_016801955.1 Conus betulinus
TCTCCACTCGCCTTGGTTGTCGTGGTATCTAGTCGCAAGTGGCATCACCTGTGTACGTATCGTAGCTTGGTCCTTAGTAGCAAGAAACCTGCAACCTGTAAGATGATTGTCTTCTCTCTTATCACCGGCACGAGTATCTCACACTGCAGGTGTGTGGCGAATCCCCCGTCTCAGTCCGGTCCCCCCCCCCCCCCCCCCCCCCCCCCCCGCCATCAGGTTACATCCCCTCACACCCTTTCTTTTCTATGACCAGGACAGCGAATACAGTGAACAGACGAAAAGGGAAACACCCGAAGGTGCTGGGGAGGACCCCGAGAAGCACTTGCTTCACCTGCCGTTTTGAGCAGGTCCTGTACCAAAACCCTTGGAGGCCTGCGCTGTGTTGACGATGGGTACAGGCACGCACTGGACCACCTCCAATTAAGATGACCAGGACAGCGAATATTGACAGACGGGTATTAGAGACAGGCTCTCTCCTCTCTCGCTCGCTCTCTCTCCTCTCTCTCCGTCTCTCTCTCTCTCTCTCCTCTCCACTGTAAGGGTCAGATTTACGTCCTATCGGCCAGGACCCTCCAAGGACAATCGACTCTGTGGACTCTCGCCTTTCCTATAATTATGCACACGTGTGTCTGAAAATAACGCCACGCTTACGATTTTCACTCGATAATGGGTATCTTTCTAGCTATTTCCACCAAATTGTATGACTTTATTGGCAGACTATAATGCATACCTNTCGTCCATTACCATCTGAAAATAAAAGTCGTTCGTTCGTTGTCGTCCTCTCTCTCTCTCGTCTTCTCTTCTCTCTCTCTCTCTCTCTCCCCTCTCTCTCTCCCTCTCTCTCTCTCTCCTCTCTCTCTGTGTGGTGTGTGTTGTGTCTTGTGTGTGTGTGTGTTGTGTGTGTGTACTGTAGGATGTAGGATTTGTTAGTTATTTATAGTATAGTAATTGTAGTTTGGTGTAAGGTAAACTACTGTATATGAGAAGGGTGAATGTAGTATGATTTTGTACAGCGCTTAGAGAAATTCGTTTTTTGATTAAGCGCTATATAAGAAACCATTATCATTATCATTATTACAATCAGTATCAGTGTCATTATTCAATGCCCACCTTCAACCCCCCTCCTTAGCCCCCCTCCTCATCCCCCTCCAGTCCTCCGTGTCAGTCGGGCTTGATAATTCAAACCCACCAGACTCTACACCGCCAACGGCCATACCACGTGAAGGTAGCACCAGTTCTCACCCGTCTGTCCAACCGTGACAACACACGTGCCACGCAGACGCCAAAACGAGCAGAGACGTTTGACGTAACCGCAGCGCGAGTGTCAACAACACCACTCTCCCTTTCCGTCCCTTTCCTTATCTGAGCGCGCAGGTTTCACTCATCCTCCCCCCCTCCCCCCCTCCCCCCCCCCCCCCCCCCCCCCCCCCCCCCCCCCCCGCCTCGTTAGCCCTTTCCTTTCCCCTCTAGTCTCCACTCGCCTTGGTTGTCGTGATATCTAGTCGCAAGTGGCATCACCTGTGTACGTATCGTAGCTTTGGTCCTTAGTAGCAAAGAAACCTGCAACCTGTAAGATGATTGTCTTCTCTCTTATCACCGGCACGAGTATCTCACACTGCAGGTGGTGGCGAATCCCCGTCTCAGTCCCCCCCCCCCCCCCCCCCCCCCCCCCCCCCGCCATCAGGTTACATCCCTTCACACCCTTCTTTTATGACCAGGACAGCGAATACAGTGACAGACGAAAAAGGAACACCCGAAGGTGCTGGGGAGGACCCAGAGAAGCACTTGCCTTCACCTGCCGTTTGAGCAGTCCTGTACCAACCCTTGGAGGCCTGCGCTGTGTTGACGATGGGTACAGGCACGCACTGGACACTCCATTAAGATGACCAGGACAGCGAATATTGACAGACGGGTATTAGAGACAGGCTCTCCTCTCTCTCTCTCTCTCTCTCTCTCTCTCTCTCTCTCTCTCTCCTCTAAGGGTCAGATTAACGTCCTATCGGCCAGGGCCGGTATGCAGACGTCCGATATTAACGGTCAGGATCCCCACCGAGATCTGTCAATCGACTCTGTGACTCTTGCCTCCTTAAAACCTTTCCTATAATTATGCACGTGTGTGTGTGAAATAACGCCACGCTTACGATTTTCACTCGATAACTGGGTATCTTTCTAAGCTATCTCCACCAATTGTATGACTTTATTGTCAGACTATAGTCCTATATCTGTGCCAAAAATTGTTTGTTTTTATTGCTGAACAAAGGAGCAAACAAAAAAAAAACAAAATATACACTACATCGTGGGTCTAGCCACTCACGCGTTGTAAAGGCAAACAGTAAACAAAAACTGAACCGGACCAGTACAGCGTGGGTCTGCTCAAACCCACGACGTACTGGGTCGGTTCTGTTTTTTTTTTTGGTCTGAGTGGACCCACAGGCAATACAAATAGATCTGCCTCGAGAGGGATTACGATCGTTCCCTCATGCAGCTAGTGAAGAGTGTT
>JADBJO010005211.1:37500-42500 GCA_016801955.1 Conus betulinus
TCTCTCTCTCTCTCTTGTGCGTGCCCATAACGTGTGTGTGTGTGTGTGTGTGTGTGTGTGTGTGTGTGTGTGTGTGTGTGTGTGTGTGTGTTGTGTGTGTGTGTATGTTTATAATCGATTCGACAGGACAGAGTACTGATTGCAAAGCTTATAAAATTGCCCTTGGGGTTCCCACACATACATCTAACTTGGGGACGTATAATGAAGCAGGAATCTTTTTTTTTTTTTTTTTTTTTTTGCTGTCCCAACCTCTACGTCACCTCAGAGGCAGTGCACCCACGCCGCTCATTCCGACCCCCTGTCCACAGCCACAGCCCGGTCGGCCCCCGCCGCAGCCCCGGCACCGGCAATCCACAGGGAGCAGTCAATGTCAAGTCGTCAAGAGGCAAACCCACCGGAGGGGACACTGCACTGCCGCCGAGTCACTTCAGTGGTGTTCAGTGGCGCCTGTTCTGATCAACATACGCAGGACACCACCTACTAAGCCCCCTACTGACGACAATAATTGCTTAGTCGCGGAGCCGGCGTGAGTGAGCTCTCCCCCCGGAGGGCGCCACCACGTCCGGCCAACGACAGCCCCCATGGACTCGCCGATACCGGTGACACCGACGGAACCAAACCAAGGGCCACAGACGTGGAGAGGACATCGAAACTGAGGTCACCATGAGAGCAGGGCATGAAGAGCCACAGAATTTGAGACTTTTTTTTTATGCTGATCGATGAGAATGAGGATGATTATGATGATGCTACGGATTTCCATTTCGGTCTGAGACTACATGACAGGGCTGTACTCTACGCTTCCTTTCATAATATATCCCGGCGTCAACCTGGCCCGAGAGATACAGACACCTGCAGTGTTGGTCAGGAAATTTGAGCAACACTCTCAAAAACGCATCCATGTAGTGGATGATGAAACTCGACTGTGTGGTCCCAGTCTTCCCAACTGAGTCCGCAGCAACTCAACTCTGGGTAGGAGCCGGTCGGGGCAGAAAAACCCACATGACTTCTGATGGGATTCGAAACCACGACCTCCCAGCCGGGAGTCCGCGACGCTAACCACTTCGCCACGGCGGCTGGTATGAAACAGGAATCTTACCTCTTGCAGAATTTCGAAAAGCTTCTACTTAAAAATTTATCTTAAAGAGCTTTTCACAAAACAGTTTTAGGTCAGAAGAAGTATGTTTCAAATCAGAGAAAGATTTTCGAAAACGTGCCCAAAATATACTGTCAACAAGGTCTATTTACTCGTTTTCCTCCGATCTTCTAAGGGATACCAAAATAGATAAAAAAAACAACATTGCCCAAAAGCCCACGTATTTACCTATTCCAAAATTTGACGCCAGGAGCGCAGATACAACCAGCCGTGTCTCCCTGATGAGTTCCGACCCAGCGGACGAAAGGCCTCGGAGCAGGCAATACAAATATATCTGCCTTTAAAAGGGATTGCGATGGTTCCCTTATGCAACCAGTGAAGAGTTTTTTCATATCTGATATATTTTTCTTAATTTCAAGTTCCCAGATTTTACATCTTCAACCTCCTGCCCCCCCCCCCCCCCCCCCCCCCCCTCATTAAGTCCAAAGTTTTGCCAAGTCATTACTATGAAGACAATTTAGTTGTTGGCCTGCGCTTGTTTCCCCCCACTATTATATTGTTCGTCTTTGTATTTGTCTGACTTTATTCAAGTTTAAAAGGCTGTGCCAGTCTTGAATAAAAGTTACTCTGTGTTAGGTTCCTTATGGGAGCAAAAAAACTACCCCACTTGTTTACTGTTTGTTGTTACTGTTCCCTGCCTCATTTCATTTCCAATTTAATTTTATTCCAAAATGGGAACAAAGTAAAGCCTCCTTAAATATACATTATAAAGATGTATCGAAAAAGAATTGTCCACATACCTTAAGAACATCTATTTACACTCATTTAGAAAGTAACTACAATCACCATTTGAATTTTTTTACAGATGGCTCGGTGCTAGATAATGATAACACGGGAGCAGCCTTCATAATCCCTAGTTTCAAAATGGAAAAGCTCTTCTATTTTGGTAAACAGTTATCGGTATTTAGTGCCGAATTAATTGCTATACTTAAGTCGTTAGATTTCATCCTAAATTTTCCAATAACTAATTCCCAAATTATGATAGGTGTTGATTCTAAAGCAGCAATCCACTCGATTAAGTCTGCATGTCCTTCAATGCTACTTGATATGGTATTAGAAATTCACCATTTCATTTATCTTTTATCCATGAAAGACATTACTGTTACTTTTTGTTGAATCCCATCTCATTGTGGTATTGTACCCAACGAGCACGTAGATCAACTTGCAAGAAAAGCAGCTCAAAATGTCAATTAGCAATACTACATTCCATTAGATTTGAAAGAATGTTTTTTCGGCAGTGTGTGTGTGTGTGTGTGTGTGTGTGTGTGTGTGTGTGTGTGTGTGTGTGTGTGAGAGAGAGAGAGAGAGAGAGAGAGAGAGAGAGAGAGAGAGACTCTGTGTGTGTGTGTGTGTGTGTGTGTGTGTGTGTGTGTGTGTGTGTGTGTGTGTGTGTGTTAGAGTGTGCGTGCGTGCGTGTGTGTGTAACTTGTCTTGGAATTATGTCGCCAGTATGAACATTCTCTACAACTGTAATGATTCCACCTCCTTATTTTCATCTAAGACTGAAACCACAAATCGAATTACGTCGTCTACTAGGCGAAGTACAATTTCATTCAATTTGATACATCTTGTCCCACCACACACGGTGTACAGAAAACGAAATTCTTCTCACCTAGCCAGGACCCCCCCCCCCCCCCCCCCCCCCCCCCCCCCCCCCCCTTGGAATCGGGGTCCTTCCCTTTTTTGGAGTGACTGGAACATGCCAGGGATTGATCTCTTGCCTGCTAATAGGCTGTGTGGTCCAGACAGCACGATCGGAAGAGTTGTGGACGGCAAGCGCCGAGCTGGCAACTGAATCGTCGACCTCAATGAAGAAGCTCTGAGGACACAAGAGTTTGTCGCCAGGCTGTTAGTGGAAATGCAGAATGTGGAGGTTTACAATAACGCACGTGACCTTCCGGCGGAGTGGAGAAATCTGAAGAGAGAATAGCAGGAAGGGAAGTGTGGAATACGAATGCTGTCATTTTCTTGATCAGACTTCTATTAACAAGAAGAACTTGTGGTTAACTCAGACGAAGAAAAAACACAGTTTGAGCACCAACTGGCGCACTCAACAGAATCACATCGTTTCTGTCTACTTTCTGAGTGCACTTACGTAATACATGTTGGATTTGTTTTTTACAAAAAAATAACCACATCTGTAAGGAATGCTAGTAACGACAGAACAAGGTTGAGAAGCAAAGAGAGATCTGTGACAATATTTCATCGCCCATTCTTCTGAAAGACATACACTGAATACACCAAATTGACTTAGGCATCCAGACAATTATTGAAGAGTATGCTGCCCTGTTACACTGTCCTGGAAGGTTGGCACAAACTGCAAATTTACCGTTACTGTTTATAATTCTTCGTCAGCTTTGTCTGCATTTTTGACGAAATTTAGAGCCTGAACTACATGGAATACAACAATAAATGAGCGGATTCAGATATACAAAATCAGCATTAAGCTTAGACATATCAAGTTTCAGACATGCAAATTAAGAAGAAAAAGAAACCCGAAAGTGGTGGGGAGGACCCCAGAGAAGCACTGTCTTCACCTGCCCTTTGAGCAGTCCTGTACCACCCTTGGAGGCCTGCGCTGTGTTGACGATGGGTACAGGCACGCGCAGGACACTCCATTAAGATATCAAGGGACATAACTGCTCCTGAACAGAGGTAAATCAGACTACAGGATGCAACTCATAACAGCCTTAAAGTAGCATCCCCATGGGTGTACCAGCCCGTGTTTCATGACTGCAGAGCCCACTGACGAAAAACACCACCCTCCAGCTGTTGAGCACACCCCACAGACCTAACCACCCCTGCCCGAGGACAGATGAAGACAGTGCCACTCCAGACACAGCCAACTTTCGCCATACGGTCTTATGTGCCCTCAAGATCAAATTACCTGAAAAAGAAAAGTTTTGTTATATAATGACAGTACAAAGAAATCGAAACATGAAGACAAAAGCAATGAGCAGATAGATGGACGCACCAAAAAGCTTGACCAGCATGCTTCGACATATCAGTGTTCTGTAGGCAGAAAAATTAAGAAGCAATACACAAACAATGGAAATAAACACACAAAGAAGGAAGAAACCATGCACATATTTTGTACAAATATCACGTCAACTTTTCCAGTGAATGGGAAAACTGGTTGGTTTGTTTCCTGTTGATAGAAAATGCTCTAAATACCGCACAATATGTCCTAAATGATTGCTATTGGAGTGTAAATGTGAGCTGACTTGAAAAGGCAAAGTATATGTATTGAAGATAGTCCAGTAAGCAAAATGTCTCTGAATTTTACAGAATGCGAACTGTAAAAATAATAAGGCGGAAAAAAAAAACAGATAAAACCAATAACTGAAAAGCAGCCGTACAGTCACTAACTCTATTACAAAGCATTTGCAGATATTACGACCCAATCCATCGATATCAAATGAAAACAAAAAGATGGGCTCAGTTTTTAAAAAACGATTTCCCACTCATATCAGCACACTGATCTGTAGTCAGTACAGAAATAAATTCCATTTGTTCACCTTTCTCTATTTGTTTTCCTTCAATATAGACAGCAGTATGTATGTTTTGCAAGGAAGACACAGTACACATTGAGTGATGTTCTTGTCCTGCTTCTTGTCTCTGTTGTTGTTGCTGCTACTATTTATGGTAGTCTAACACTATGAGTACACAGAAAGAAACCGATTCATAAGTTTTCTTGTGCTTTCTCTAATCGTTAATGAAGAATGCCAAATCAGAAATAAATGATAACAGTAAAGAGGTCATGGTTACCCCAGTAAAAATGTTAAAGACTCGTGCACATGACTAAATGCTGCCTCTAGTTGTACATTCGGTTAAAAAGTAAAGAGAA
>JADBJO010005211.1:45000-47500 GCA_016801955.1 Conus betulinus
AATCATTATTATTATCATTGTTATCATCATTGCTACCATTACTATTGTTTTTATTATTATCATGATATCATCATGATCGTGATCATGATCATGATCACCATCATCATCATCAAGCGCCATATGTAATCATTATTATTATTATCATTGTTATCATTATTGCTACCATTATTATTGTTTTTATTATCATTTTATCATCATCATCATCATCATCATCATCATCATCATTATTGCTATTCTTAAATACACTACAACATATCATATCATCAGCAAAAGTAACTGCATGTACTCCTCGTCTTATGATGAAAAAAAAAATTGATCATCATCACTATCACCACCATTATTTCTACTGTTATCATTCTTTATAGTATTGCCATTATTACTATTGTAACTCCCATGGTCACCTTCCCAAGGGCCTCGTTTTCATTCAACAACCATATTGCGCCGAACATGAGAAGATAAGTGGTTTCTCGTTCTTCATTTTCACTGTCCTATATGTTGCTTGTTTTTGCCTGACGAAGATCCAATCGTGTTTTGTCCTGTGATTTATTTTCGTTGTATTGCGGAAGTAACCTTTCTTTGAAAATTCATCTGAATGGTTCAGACAGCAGTCTTAGTAAAGGTCAGTGGTGTTGAGCGCAAAGACTACGAGTAAGTGAATCGTGAACACCAAGTTCACTTAGCGAAACCTTTCAGACAGAGAGTGCTTTCTGTGACTGGAAATGTCAGGCCTTGTAGGTCTACGACTACGTGGGTAATCTAGGAGTGAAGTGGAGAAACCCAAAGCGGGAGGGGAAAGAGGATAAAAGAGATGTAGAATATAATTTCTGTACTTGTGTTTCCCAGACAATACATAAGCACTATAAAAAAAAAAAAAAAAAAAAAAAAAAAAAAAAAAAAAAAAAACACTGGGACCCTGACAATTCAGAAAAAAAGAATAGAAAAGAAAGATGTTAACAGGTATACGAAATAACTGCGCCAGTCAACACGGACAAAAAGAATCACAACTCCCATCTTGAGCCAGAGTTGAGAAGATAAGTCACTGCTCACTCTTCATTATTGTTGTCATGAGTGTGTTTGTCTTTGCCTGAGAAGACCTAAGAGGTGGGGAGACACATCGTGTTTTGTCTTGTAAATCGTTTCTCCATGTTAACTGGCGGGGCTGTTCCAAATATCTTAACAAATTTGTTTCAGTTTCCACCTGCAGTCATGTCACTTTGCGACTAACACGCTTAAAAAAGGACGTTTAGTCGGCATGTTTCTAGATTGTTCGCAGTGTTGTTATTTTTTGTCTGTCAAAAATATGCCACCAAGAGTGTGGATATAAACACAGTATGCCCCCCCCCCCATCCCCCCCCCCCCCCCCACTGCTGGTCTTCTTCTTCCTTTTTTTTCTCAGCAGGATTGCTTTTCTTGTTAGTCTGCAGACTATTGCGGATCTGTAGACGAATCAAGGCCTGTGGTGCACATCAACAACCATGCCTTCTTCACTTGGAAACAGCCAATCGTCTCCATGCAGCTTGATAGTGTATTCCTGATTTGAGAAGTCTCGTCCCGAACAATAATATCGAAACGAGTCCTTGCGTCTGTTCTGGTAAAGAGGTAAGCTGCCACAGATTTCTCAGGCTGCCTTAAGAGTTCTAGGAACCGACATGACTCTTCCTCGTCCAAGTCGACACTCTTCTCGTGGGCTGTTCTTTAGTTATGAAAGTATAGTGTCCCTTGTTTGATCGATCGGTCTCCTGATTGGTGTGAGTCAGGACCCAATCACACGTACAGCAGCCTCACACTGGAATGACTGAACGAGAACTGTTCGAAACTACACTACTGTAAAGCAGCCAGCCAAAGAAACAAATTAACTGATAACAAAAAAAAAAAACCAAAAAACAAACAACCCTGTTCAGTCACGTTGTCATTACAATCAACCAAGTAAAAAAAAAAAAAAAAAAAAACAAAAAAAGCAAAAATGAAAAAGCAAAAAAGCTGGTGAGCAACAATACAAACTGCCTCCATGACGCACACGCCCGCGAGTACTTGCAAGACATAAAAAAAAAAAAATCTTGTTCTGCTTCTGATGCTGTATACCAACATCGGAATTTTGACTCCGGTCTTTAAGGCCCCTAACAGGAAACGCCCATTAGACAGAAATCGATTTCCTCCATTTTTTTTTTTCCCTGACTTTTCAAATACCCTGTCTCCTGGAGTCATTAGCGAAAACTGCCACATTGATTCAGCGTCTAATAATTGATCTTTTCCCTAGAAAGCACCGAGTGATCGACAGACAGTGCGCTGTGGCAAGTTCTTGGCGCCGGTGACCCAGTCTGCATCTAAATCGTTAACTTCTTGTGTGGAACTACAGAGAGAACGTTTGGACAGAGTTTGGTCGCTAACTGTACTCTGGAATGTCAGGGCGTTTACGTTGGTGATAACGTTCCTGACGTCACAGCGGAATGAAGAGACATTTTGACAGGGATGTAGTAAGTTGATGATGAGTGAGACGCAG